>JABCJY010001207.1:0-56445 GCA_013184415.1 Fusarium concolor
ACGATGCGGAACTGGCTGGCTTACAGTACAACGTCAGTCTTGATTCGCGTGGTTTGTTCCTGGATGTTAGCGGCTACAATGATAAGCTTCCTGTTCTTTTAGAACAAGTTGTCACAACGATGAGGGATTTGGATATCAAAGAAGATCGTTTTGAGATTGTTAGGGAGCGCCTCACCCGAGGATATAACAACTGGCAGCTGCAGTCGTCCTACCATCAGGTCGGCGATTACACCAACTGGCTCAATGCACCTGAGCGAGACTTCATAGTGGAGGAGCTCGCTGCGGAGCTTTCTAGCGTCACATTGGAGAGTGTCAGGCTATTCCAGAAGCAGATGCTTGGCCAGGTATTCATCGAGGTGTACGTGCATGGCAATATGTATAAGGAGGATGCCCTGAAAGCGACCGACATGGTGGAGTCCATCTTGAAGCCTAGGGTTCTACCCAAGGCCCAGTGGCCCATCTTGCGGTCTCTCATCCTAACTAAAGGCTCCAACTATGTCTTCAAAAAGACTCTCAAGGATCCTGCCAACGTCAACCACTGCGTTGAGACTTGGTTCTACATTGGTAGCAGGGAGGATCGCGATATTCGAACTAAGACTCTGCTCCTGGACCAGATGCTCCATGAGCCAGCCTTCGATCAGCTTCGAACTAAGGAACAGCTCGGATATATTGTCTTCAGCGGACCTCGAGCTTTCTCGACAACATACGGCTTCCGCTTCCTCATTCAAAGTGAAATGACACCAGAGTTCCTTGACTCCCGTATTGAGGCATTCCTCAAGAGATATGTAGACACTTTGGAGAAAATGAGCGAGACAGAGTTTGAGGGTCACAAGCGAAGTTTGATCGTCCGGCGATTGGAGAAGCTCAGAAACTTGGACCAGGAGTCCACCCGTCACTGGTCTCAGATCACAAATGAATACTACGATTTTGAGCTTGGTATGTCAAGAAAAGACCTAACCCCAGTTTGAGGATTTACTAATAGTGATAGCCCAACGCGATGCCGCCCAGATTAAGCTGCTTACCAAGCCTGAGATTGTGGAATTCTTCAATCAGCGTCTCAGCCCTGTCTCTAATGATAGAGCTCGGTTATCGATTCATCTACAGGCTCAAGGCAAGGCCGAGGGAGTCGATAAGAGACAAGAAGAGGCTCAGAAGAAGGCTGGTGAAGAACCTTCGGCCGGAGATGCCGTCAAGACAGCCGAGGAAATCACCGATGTCAGACTTTACAAGGCTGGTCTCACTGCCAGTTCAGGAGCCAGACCCGTTAAGGATATCAGCGAGTACGAAGATACGGATGCAAAGCTGTAAGGGCTATCTTGGGTCTTGGATTCTTTTACGTTAACGACTTGATGTTCTTGAAAAGGCGAGTTGGTAGGTGCATTTAGATAGAGGCGCGACACAATGATATTGGCTGGTAGAGGGGAGAAGACATTGAAGACGGAAATCAAGGACATTTTCATGTTTAGAAACTCGTTTTAGCGAGTCGGCTTTGTACATAGGTATGACGAAGCTGTTTGATAGCTAGGTATTGTAGGTAGTCTGACGGCCACAATGTGATGATTTGGCGACACATTACGTTGACGACATTTCATGATATCTTTCCTGCTATTAGTAATCACATTTAAACGAAAGACAAAGGACAAGAAGGGAAAGCCTTTTGTTGCCTAGGTAGGTATTTCTCTTTGTCGAGATGCTACCTTGAGTGGTGGCTACACAAACAACGTTGAAGACACATCCGGGTAGATTGATTGGCACATCAAGTTCCGAAGGGAGTTTACTGTCAGGGGCAAGGGATACACACAGATTGCGAAACAGTTGATCAGGAAAAGAGGAAAGGGAAGCCAGTGGTTGGAAGGGGAAATCTAGGGTACCTATGCATAGGTGCGTACCTAGGTATAGTAGTAGGCAGGGATACCGAGTACCATAAGCAGCTGAACGTGTTGAGATCTCGATTTTACCTGGGACGACAGGGAACAACTCAATAAAAAGAGTTACAGGAAGCGCACAATTCAGGTAATCAGCACATAATGCATACATACATAGTCTTTAGGTGAAAATGACGCTTGCGGTGAGCCAACTCGATATAGGTCGAAGGACATGAGCCCGCATCCATTTACAAGACAAGCTTACCTAGGCTTGGACACAAGCAGGCAAGTCAAAAGCACAGGCACAGACCACAACTGACTGAGAACTAAGCGGTCAACCCTGTTTGGACAGTGGGCAGATATGGAATCGTGGGTACTGTGGGGGAATGGAATCAATCACAACCTAAAATAAATGCAAACAGAAAGTTCAACCAGTCAGGCAAGCTTTTTTGCGATCTTGTAACCCACTTTGAGTGAAATGTTAGTTGTGATCAGAGCTTACCAAAAATAATGACTGTTATTACTGAGTTTGAAGGTCTATATTAACAGTCTATCTTTGAACCGATGAATGAATAGCACGCCCAGGCCGCCATCATCATGGATCACTGCCTAGAGGTACCATCAATACCTATACTCAAACCTTACATCACGACCTAGGTAGGGTTGACGGCACCCGCTGTATTTAAAGACTCCAGTATCCGCCCCATGCCCCACACCGTAGGTCATTCTCAGCGGCCACAGCCCCGATGCCACCGCTGCTGTGGTCCATCATAAAAAAAAATATAGAACCTGTTTAACCCCCCTCCTCCCGTGAAAGAAAAAAAATAGATCCGACTCTCATACGGCCAGGCTCTGTTGGTTTGGTCCTGTCCTGATTCAGAATAAATGCCACAAGACTCTTGTTCTTACTCGTGCCTTAGCCACAGCCATATCCTAACATTTTGCCCTCGAACCTCGCTTCCCTCTGAGGATAAGAACAGAGACTTCGTCTTTCCCCTCCGCCCCTCTTCCAGCTCATATCTATACTCATACTCAGTTCCCCCGAGCTGCCCGGGCAGCTCGCCTTCAAGACGTCGTCCTCAAAGAAGAGAAAGATCTTGCGAAGCGACCAACCTCTAGACTCGATTGAATCGTCGCCCTCTCCTGACTCAGTCCTGCCCTCTTGCGAAGTCGACGACGAACCCGCCCTCTCCTTCTCCGCCTCCGTGGCCTCCAATTCCCACTCGTTCCTCCGGGCCGACTCACAGCCCGCCTCGAGCCTCCCCCCGCGTCTCCAGCACCAGACCAGCTCTCTCGTGTCGGCCGACTACGCTTCATCGGCTGCCTCGAGCCCTTGTGCCTCTGCCTACGCCGACCTCTCCATCGAAAGTGACCGTGGCGGCGACGAGACTGGCCGGGCCCCGACTTTGGCTTTGGCCAGAAGAAGCCAGTCTCCCTTGCGTCTTTCTCATAGAGGTATCATGAATGGCGATGCAGATCTTCCTCACCGTTCCTCATCACCTTTGAAACGACGTGCTTCTAGTATGGATCCTGAAAACGATGCGGATAAGACCCGCGATGTCGACATGGGCAAATCCCAGGCCAATGACTCTGTCGAGGACCCCTCGCAGACACCTGCCAATACGCTACCTCGCGCCATGAGTGTTGATGCGCCGGAACCTGCTGCAACCGCGGCTGATGATGCCTCTCTTTCGCAGTGTAAGGGCCACAATATTTCCAATTCACAGGCTCCCGACTCTGTAACTAATTCTGGTGTCTTAGCGATTCCGTCGTTGCAGGAACAGATCAAGATCATCGAGACTCTCTTGAAAGCCTACCAAGAGGCGCAAGTCAAGGAGGGGGACAATGCATATCTTGTATCTAACACCTGGGTGCAGAAAGCACTTGCATTGCGTGGAGGATCCAAGGACAGCAAAGAGGGCGATTCTGCTTCAGACCCCCTTGGTCCTGTCGACAACTCGGACATCATCGAAGAAGTGATCAAAGAACCCCATGGCGAGGAATTCATCCGCCTAAAGCAGGGAACCAACGAGAACGAATTTACACTCTTCCCTGAGGATGCCTGGAAGATGGTTGTCGACTGGTATGGTGTCAAGAACGGCCAAGAATCCATTATTCGTACTGCTATCAACACTGCGGAGGCCGGCGAAGAACCTGTTGTTCAGTTCGAATTCCACCCTCCGGTCTTTACTGTTCACCGGCTATGGTCTAACCTTAGTCCACTACCTATCGAGCAGTCTCTCAAGGCAAAAAACCCTCCTCCTTACAAATTCGCCAGAAGTCGGAAATACCATGCTCAGACATTCGTGAGAGACATCAAAACAGCTGCTGGTGTGCCGATAGACCGCAAAATTCGCTTGTGGATGGTTCCTCAAGTCCAACAGGTTACTGCCTCCTCAGAACCTTCCCTCGCTCTCACACCTCCGGATTCTCCAGGACGAACTGAGGGTGCAGACGACTCTGCAAACGCTTGGTCGAAACTTCTGCTTGATAACCCTTCGTTCCAACAAGTTCGTGAACAAAGGGTTAAGTGTACACTGGAGGACAAGACCGTCGATATAAAGTTTAACGGTAGCTCAAATCTATCCATGTTTGATCTCGTGACAGACCAAACTCTCGTTATTGACGAGGCAATTGACTCCCTCTGGGTCAGCAACTATACTGGGAAAAGCCCACCAAACGGATTGATTATCCCCACTAGAAGTGGTATGGCCTCATCCAACGCAAGTGGTCGAAGCAGCCCGGCTCCTGGTGGCCCATTAACACGAGGTCGATCGGGAAGGAAGTCTGGCCGCAACATCGGTGTTGTTGGCCTGCAGAACCTGGGAAATACCTGTTATATGAACTCTGCACTTCAGTGCGTTCGAAGTGTCGAAGAGTTGACCAAGTACTTCCTGACCGATGAGTATGCTGGCGAGGTTAATAAGACTAACCCTCTGGGTTATAACGGAAAGGTCGCTATGACGTATGGAAATTTGCTCAAGGACATCTATTTGGAAAGCAGGGGTTCCGTGACTCCTAGAGATTTCAAAAATACGATCGGCCGTTGTCGATCGACTTTCTCTGGATATGGCCAGCAGGACTCACAGGAATTCCTTGGCTTTCTACTGGATGCTCTTCAAGAAGATTTGAGCCGTGTCAAGAAGAAGCCTTATATCGAAAAGCCTGACTCTACCGACGACATGATCAACAATCCAGAGGCTATCAAGGAAATGGCAGACAAAGTGTGGGATATTACACGACTCCGAGATGACTCCGTTATTGCAGACCTTTTCACAGGTTTGTACAAATCAACCCTTAAATGCCCTGAATGTGGTAAGATCAGTATTACATTCGACCCATTCAACAACTTGACCCTACCCATTCCTGTCGAGGATGTATGGATGGCCAAGGTGAAGTTCTTGCCTCTCAATGATGTGCCTGTCACGATTGAGGTTGAATTACCAAAACACAGCGCCATTGAGCAGCTCAAGCAATTCCTCTCCGTCCGAACAGGTGTCCCAGCGGAGCGACTGATAGGCGGAGAAGAGTATAAGGACCGATTTTTCAAGATTTACGACAACACGCATGATGTTAGTGAAGAGATTTCGAAGAATGATCTAGCTACCTTCCACGAGTTAGAGTTTGTCCCTACCAACTGGCCGCACAAAGCTAAGAAGCCACGCTCTATGCTGGATGTTGACACTCCTCTTGAGGCCTGCTGGGACGACCCACGATCCGAGCGGATAGTGGTACCTGTATACCACCGAATTCCAGCAAACTACGGTCGTAGCCGGGATGGCGTGGCACCCCCAAGCTTCATTTGTTTCACTAAGGAGGAAGCTTCCGACTTCGATCTCGTTCGACGCAAGATCCTGGAGAAGGTTGCTACTTTATCAACCTGGTCCAAGCTAAGGGGCAGTCCCGAGGAGAGTTCCGACAACGCTGACGGAGAGGTGGTTGCTTCTGCTTCAGACGCCGATTCGTCTGGTGACAGTAAGGTTGTTGCCAACTCCGTTGAAGGCGAGGATGACATTGTAGATGTGCATATGAAGGACGCAAGCGACGCTCTTCCCAACCAGCCCCAGGTCTTGAAGCAATTCAACACAACTCGACCCAAGTTCATCAACGCAGATAGCTTCCTGGACCCTGAACTACAAAACCTCTTCGACCTTTGCTATTTCACTGATAAATCTGCCTCTGGCCACGTGCCAACGGGCTGGAATCATGTCGATCACCATCAAGAGCTCCCCAAGTTGTCAGATCGCATCCCTCAACCAACACTTGACGATGACGATGCTGCTAGCCGCGATGATGAAAGTAGCACACCTTCAATCGAGGATACAAGCAGCAATGATGAGAGTGTTAAGGCTGAGGCGACACAAACTCGAATGGTGGAAGAATCGAGCGAAGAAGAGATTCCAGAAGCTCCTCGTGTAAGTCCCCCCATTCCTCTTGTCAAAACTTCCTCGGCTCATGCAACGCAGAAATTCAATGGACGTCCCTCCAAGATGAAAGGGCGCAAAATCAAAGGGCAGAAGTTTAACAAGAAAGCCAACAAGCGCCGAGAACGTATGCAAAACAAGAAACACAAGGCAGCTTCCGTCAAGCCTCAGCCCCAACCCCCTGCTGTTGCTGATGGTGGCCCTCTCATCCGCCTCGGCGAAGGCATTGTCGTGGACTGGAATGAGGATACTTGGGAAAAGGTGTTTGGTGGTTCTTTGAAAAACCTCACTGATGATCAAGGAGCTCCCACATTTCTCGACCCTGAAACACTCAGCGACACTGCTCTTAAAATTGTTCAAAGAAGAAGACACCAACGCCGCACACGCGGCATTAGTCTTGAAGAATGTTTGGACGAGTTCGAGAGAGCTGAGGTCCTCTCGGAGCAAGACATGTGGTACTGCCCCCGTTGCAAAGAGCATCGACGGGCCAGCAAGAAATTCGATCTATGGAAATCACCAGATATCCTTGTAGCACACTTGAAGCGCTTCAGTAACTCTGGATGGCGACGAGATAAGTTGGACATCATGGTTGATTTCCCCATCGAGGGTCTTGACCTTACTTCCCGAGTCATTCAGAAAGAGGATGGCAAGGACGAGATCTATGACTTAATCGCTGTTGATGATCATTATGGAGGCCTCGGTGGCGGCCATTACACTGCCTACGCCAAGAATTTTGTCGATGGGCGCTGGTACAACTACAATGGCGAGTGATTCCATACCTCTATTTCCAATCCCTTATAGTTCCGGAAACTAACAAAGCGACAGATTCATCTGCAACCCCTGTATCGGACCCTTCATCATGCATTACATCAGCTGCGTACCTCCTCTTCTATCGCCGCCGCTCAAGCACCCCTTTGGGCGGTTCGCGATTCGGAGTCATCTCGGAGAAGTACAAGAACAGCGAGGAAAACTCTGAAGAGGAAGATGGTGAGGCGGGGGAAGGTCGGCGTCTCGGCGAGGGTTCCTCCCTGACTGGGTTGTCGAGCGCTGGGACCGGAGCCGCAGCAACTCGCCGTCTAGGCGGTCGTGGTTCGGATAGAGTCACTGTCACCTCTTTAGCTGGTCCAGACGACGAAGGCGACGAGCTTCCTCCGTACCAGGGCGCACAACAAATTGAGAGCATCCACGGCAGCGTCGAGGATGAGGGTGTGGATGTCAATGGGGGTTACCAACGGCTGGATAGCAAGTCACTGAACCTCGTCCAAACTTGGAACTTTGAAGGCTTAGGTGATAGTGGCGCCGAAGACTCCACGGGTGCTGACATTGGTTCTGATGATGTTCAGTTGGACTCTTCAGCTGATGAACGTGGCCTCAGCCAGTTTGATGATCACGACACGATCATGACAGGACACGATCCCACTAAGGGTGAGTCTGAGCCTGCCGCCTCTCACAAGGCGACTGTTGCAGACATCCAGAACTCTACATGGGACCGCAAGGAAGTAATTGACGTGCCAACTGGGGCAGGAAGCGACAGAGATTCTAATGAAGTGGCCGAGATCCATCTTGAAAACGAGAAGGGAACCAAGGCCGAGTAGGACGGCTGTCCAAAGTCGAACAACAAGCGGCCCAAGGTCTTAATGACATATTCCAGACGAGACACGAGAAAACGGCGAAATATGAACGAGACGACGACCGGGTACAAACAAGCATGTGCAAGACATGTTGATGGGAGAGATGTAGATAGAAAGAGGTTGCGAGTGGTATAGATGGTAAATATCTGCTATCCCGCTCCTCTCGCATGGGGCTGGAGAGTAGAACACGGCGTTTGGGATGTTTCTGTTTTGCATCAAGCATGTTCAGTTGAACAGACCTGAGAAGGTCAATGGGAAAGATGTCTATCTATACGAGTAGTTTTTAGCAGCGATGGCTAAACAACGGATAGTTCTATCAAGACTCGCAACTAATAAGTTTACGACGTTGATAGCTGTATCACTTCCGATAACTGCCAAAGGAGCCTTCGGATGAGAGGCAGAAGCACGGGTGATTTTATGCTTGTTGCAAACTCATACGCCGGTAAGGTGTAAGATGGCGTCGGGTGTTCAGTTATCATGAAACGTATATGATCTGCGAGCTCTCAGAGTCTGGCCCCTGCAAAGTCGGAATGGACAACGCTTGAAGTAGAGCCAACACATCCCAAGTTCGCGAATTGGCTGTCAACGGTTGGGATGATATCTTCAGTACGTAAGCCGTTGGTTATCACATGGGGCTCGAGCATCTCATGCCCCTCTCTCCACGTTGTAGTCAGGATGGCATCAACATGGTTTCCCCAGCTCAAGACCCCTGGCTCAGGGCAGAGCATCCACCTGAGCAACGCTTATTGAGTGCAGGAATTGCAACCCGGAGCGTACGAGACGGAGAATAAACGAGGAGACGATAAACCCCGCGCCCCTCCTCGGGAGATGAACAATCCAGAAGCACTCAAAATCTATTTGCTGGGGTTGAAACACCGTACATACTGAAGATAGATAAACAGCTGATATGGGATGCAGCATCTGTTGTATGGGATAGGGCAACCAACCCACAATCAAGGAGTTGTTCGATGCTATTTCTCGCTCCACGCTCCACTTGAGCGGGCTGAATCTGACAGTCACAGGAGCGGCCGCTAGATTGAGGGCGCTCGAAGCGCTCACTGTATGTTGCCTCTGGGGTTGGAATTGATAAATGGCTTCATAATTGGAAGCAGGTGGCTATATGAATAACTGAGTAGGTAGGGTATTTGGTGATCAACATGCCGAAATCACCTTATAGTGGAATCTGTGTGTTTGTGCGTAACATGGTTCAGCTTGACAGGTGCTCCGGCCACCATGTTCAAAGTACGAAGGAACCATATGTGAGACGGTGTCCAAAAACAGATATGAGATATCATGTTGTAGGATTGAGATGTGACAGATAATAGTGAGCTCGCTAACAAGGCTTAGAACCAGAAATTCGGATAGTATATATATAGGACACATAGATCCGGTATTTGATCTTCATTCTCAGTTACAAAGCAACAAAACATGGGAGTCAGAATGCGTTTCCATCTTTTCAAATCTGGAAAGTATGGCAAAGGTCCAATATCGCGACTTAACGAGACGTTCATGGGGCTTGCTGAGACTCCATGAGTGACCACAACGCTGGATACACAACCAGGATGGGAGGGGGTGCCAAGTCGATCTTCAACTGGTGAAGAGTGAAAAACCGAATCAAGAACGGGTCCAGAGCCTGGTAAAAGACCATCCAAGAACAGGAAGCGCATCCAGAATTCGAGACTCGAACTAGGATACGGCCAAGAAAGGAGCAGAATCCCGCGTAGGCCAGGGCACCTCTCGGTGACTCTGTGGGGTGCCCTCAAAGTCTAAGTAAACAGGCATGAGTCGTTACCTCGGCTCGGGGATTCTGGGGTGGAATTGAATTATGGGAGGGACTCTTTTCTCATCTTGAGGCTCGAAGTGGAGTCTTTGTAATAGCAGAAAATCTAGTCCTTGAGGCTGTAGCTCATGGGCGTCATGAGTGACATTAGGTATCATGGTATTGATAGATCAAAGATAGCCAGCAACTAGGTCGCGCGAGGGCATGTGGCTGCTCTTTTGGCCCACTGCCGGTATGGAAAGGCCTGATACGACAACATGCGCATCGTATAAAGCCCATCATTCCCGAGGGCGGGACTGTAGATTGTCTGGAAGCCAGCCAGAGCCATCAACAACCACTCTGGTCTAAGTTACCAATGCCTGAGGTACTTTGCCTCTTTCGTCACAATCGAGGAACCCATTAGGTTTGTGTGCGTAGAGCGGAATTTGCGGTAGCTATCTATGGTTTGTGTCACTAATGTGAGCCGGAGAATTTTGTGTGGCCTTGGGCATTACTTAAGAGTTCAACAGAGCACAGAGATAGACCGGAGCTGGCTCCATTCTCCAAAACGCGTCACTATGGCTCCCGGTAACTGTTTGACAGCCATTCTAGACCCAAAGCGTAGCTGTTGCGTACCTCGTCTTCTAGTAGCCTCACTTAGAGGCGGGGAGAGTTTCAAGCCAGTTCGGTGCGGGGCAGCGAGCCTATGGCCCATGGCGAAAGCGAAGAGTGATGGAATGGGGCGATGGAGATGGGAATGGACGAGCAAGACAAGATAACTGAGAAGAATGAAGGCGGAGGAGGTTGGCGTTGCTCATCAAAGTCCATAAGGACTTAGACAAAGAGTGAGGCTTGAGTGACAAGATCTGGATCTCAGATCTATTCTATCAAGTCACATCACGTCACGTCACATCATATCCGCCGGGTTGTTCGTCTAGATGCCCATGATCGATAATATCAATCAACAAGCAATGTTGATAAGTCGGCTTGACGGAACCTAATTGTTGACGCTGTGATAGGTAGGTAGGTACATGGCATTTATCATTACATACTGCTAATAGAAGTTGGGTTGGACTGGCGATGGGCAAACATGGAAACAGCACCCTGCCCGCACCTGCACTTCACCTGCACGGAATCATCCCCGGTGCATCCCTACCTGCCTGCCTAGTACCTACCTGACTGGGTAAGCACCTTCCTGGAGCTGCTGGGACTGGGCACTGAGCAGGGCAGCTTGCATCCACTGTAATAGTTCCTTTGGGCAGTTTCTGGTGATGCTCAGGTGCCCAAAGATGGGCTTAGGTACCTGTGCTTCAAGGCTCACAACAACATTTGGGAGGGGTTGCAAGCTGAGATATCGCAGTGGATCAATTCTGGTGATGGGACGTGACCGTGTGGGGATTTTAGTGCTTCTCACGTCAAAGAGTTCCTTCCAGCTCGATTAACTAAACCGAGAGATTTTATTGGACAGTACACGACGGGCTGCGTATGACGAAATGCGACCGGTTATTGCTGGGGTGACTTCTGGTTGGGAAACTACTAACTAACGGACTGCTGTGAATGAATCTCTCTAGACTAGGTAGGTAGGTACCTATCATCCACAAATACCGTTGCGGCAATTGAGTTGTTCACAGTTATACAGAGCTCAATGATCACTAAATGATGAAGGTTCGACAAGTGGACGATGACACACGTGCTCTTTCAATCCACTGTGTCCAGACTACTTCCTTCGAGAATGATTCTTGGTTCCCCTTTGCGCTGCAGCCCACCCTGCACATGCACCCCTGTCTATAAATATGGAGCCAGTGACCCTATTCTAGATTCTCGAAGACGGCCAGAAGAATTCAAAGCAAGCCGCTTGGACCCTCCTTTGTCAACCCTGTTGGCTGACGGCGAAGGCACGACGTAATTGGCTGTCACAAAGACAAGGTATCCCTGATCCCGGCCAGAGCGTGTGGAGCACGAGGGCGGGCTCTCGCCTCTCTCCCAGCTGCCTTTGTGCCTCGCGTCGCGTTGCAAGCACGCACGCACGTTAGGTTCCCCTGCCTTAAAGGTAAGAAAAGAAGGACAGTACAGTAAGGTGGCAACGATCCTCAACCACATCCAAGAATGTCCCTCCACTCCAACCTCACTCACGATGGACCACTTTGAACCCTGATGCAGGCGGCACAGCAGAGCACAGTAACCCTACCTTACAATGACCGTTATGTCTTACAACTTGACGATGCTGTCGTGTCGCCTCTGCTGACAAGTCGCTCACCACTGTAAATCACTTTAAAAATAAAAAATAAAATAAAAACAAGGCCTCAAACCCAGAACAACCTTACCTTGCTAACTTGCGCCCTCTCCCCAGCCCAGGCGGCACTTCCGCAAACTCTGATGCCTCTTTCGCAAGCTACTCTTTATTGCGGCAATGGCTTTGTAATCAGCCCTGGACAGGCACGAAGTAAATTGAACTGTATCAACCAAGGTGGAATAAACAGTGATACCTACTTCAGGGCGCGACTTGTGTCGTGCTTGAACTAGATTGAGGCCAAATCGTGCTGCATATTGCTTCTGCCACCCGAGCAAGACTTTTTGTAAGAGCTGCGTCATCAAGCTTGACCATAATACCACGAAGGCAATTGATAATTGAGCGTTTCAGTTTCTACCCTTTTCATACCTGGGCAATGAGAGGTTTATCTCTGGTTCTCCTATTTGTGTTTCAAGCGGAGCATTCATTTCCACTTCCATTGTTCGCATATGTTCTTTTATTTTTTCTCACCAGATACAAAAAAACCATTGTTCTTGGGCAGCACCATCTTCCCTGTAAAGCCCCCTAAAGATTCACAGATGGGCTGCTAAAAAGTGATGTGTGCTTAAGAGGGGGTAAAAAGGTCGCTTTTTTTTTTTTTTTACTCCTGGGCCCCCTGACTGCGACCTCCTCTCACATTCTTGCATTCTCTTTTCCCTCCCGTTCCTCTCTCAGAAAATCTGACCCCGACGACTCTTGACTGAATTCGTTTTTTTTTCGTGGACCGATTCGACTCATCGGGGACCCTTGGTTTGATCGCATCTGACTCGCTGTTTGAATCTCCATCTCCACGTATTTCGTGCTTCTTCCCGGCAGTTCCACTATTGCCAGTCTATTCAAGTAACTCGACTGCCGGCGCCAGGCTTGGTTCCCGCCTCTGCTTGTTACTGTAAGGTTGTCTTTTGGTTCTTGGCCTCGCCTTGTCTTTTGTCTTCGTTTCTCGCCCTTGCCCTCGCTCCACCTTCGAGTCCAAAGGGTATCCGCCGCTGGACTCCAGAGGTTAGAACTCTGCTGCGACACAATTTAGTTCAGTTCAATTTAGTCAAGTCGAGGCTTCTAGTCGGACATTCTTTCTTTCTCTCTGCTCTTCATCTGATCTTGACTTCGCCTCATTCGACCAGACCAGTACTTCGAACATCTATTCTTCCTTACCTACCTACCTAGGAATCTCTCTGATTCTACCCTCCTTCAATTCTGCTTCGCTTTTGTCATTACGTCGCACTATCATCCCGTCTGTCTGCACTGCGCTGTAGTGCTGTGCTGTGCTGTGCTGTGCTGCAACTGCACCTAGGTGCACTTGCGCTACTGTATACTGCAATCGCTCCTCCTCCGCTTGCAGCCACGCTCGCAGATCTTCTCCTTCCTCCCCGGACCCGGTTACCGCGACTGTCGGTGCCCTTGCCCTGTCCTTTGGGTCTTCCCTAGTCCTTCCATTCTCCGACCAGGGTCAGACACCTTCTGCGTGCCGCTAAGCAGGTCTCGTACTGCTGTACATACAGTAGGCACGTCGTACCTCGAACCAAGTAAGGTAAGCTAACGCCTAGGCTGATACCTTCACCTCATCGCCCTGACACCATTGTTCCAGCGCACGCCTGCTCCAGAGGTTCTGCTTCTGCTTCTGTTTCGCTTCTGCCACCGTCCAAGTGCTGGCTGTTCTGTCCTGTGCGTGCCTTCCTCTTCACTACCTGCGATTCCAACCCTCACTCCAACATCCATCCTTCCTATCTCTTTTGCCCTTCTTCTTTCCATCCCCTGATCATTCCTATTTCTTGGTGGCTCTTTCCATCTTAGTCCAATCCGAGTCTAGATTCCAAGTCTTCTTATCCCCCCTCCATTACAATCCATCACGCTTCTTCTTCCTGCGCCATCATTTTTCAAATCCCTCTCTTGTCCTCTTTTCGCATCGCTGCATCGACATCGTCTTTTGCGACACCATTCTCCGACTTACCAGCTAATACAAGCCCCTGGCCTCTCAGCCTCGATTGAATTTTCGAATTGCACGAACCCTGTCGCTCATCGACAGCTTCCGCCGCAGCGCCTCCAGTCTGACAGCCTGTCCGACCCTCCCAGCCGAAAACACCAATCCTCTGTACCACCAGACTAGGTCCATTGAACCACTCGACTCGACAACCATCGCATACGGACTTTCCGAGACGACTCAAGATCTGGGACTGAACTTTCCCAATTTCAACTCTATTTCCTCGCTACCGGTTCGGATGTCGTGCAGTTAAGTCAATTCTGCTGGGCTGCTTTGCGATAATTGCGTATCTCAATCACGACTTCTCGAAACCCAATTACCCCCTGCTTAAACTCGACGCTGGAAACCCGCCCGGCTCGACTTGCGAGATAATTTGGTCTCCGGCATTTCGCGAGGCTATTTCGTTTTCGTAAATCGCCTTATCTTGGCACAAATTCTCAACTGCCCGAAGGGCTACGGTGCTCCAGTCGCGAGACTGGTAGCTCTCCATGAGCACCATGGACCGCGCCGCCTGTCACGTTATATATGTCAATCGCAATGTGAACGAAGATGGATTGATTCACTGCACTTCTGGCAACAGCAAATCCGATTGGGTAACGGATGAGGCTCGTCACGTTGTACAGCCTTTATTAGATGCCTTTGGTGATGGTTCGTTCTCTCGTTATGATGTCGCCATGAGTCATTTCTCCACTTACTAACAGCTGGCCCAGTTCATGTTTGCGCTTCTGGAGGTGCCTGCTTAACAAAGTTGTTTGAATTGCAGGAGGGCTCTATGCTTGACCTGAAGCCAACATTGGTCCTCCTTGATACGCCAAATGATGACCCGACTCCTGAGGCGCGAAGAAGGACCTCTTCGCCTTCTCCTTCATGTAATTCCTCCAACGAAAATGTTGACATACACACTCCCGACGAAGCTCTATACGGCCTGGGTTTGCTACAGAAGATCATCACTGAAGCACACTTGCGCGGCATGTCCAAGCTGGTCGTCCCGATTCCGGTAATCAGCAATTCTGAGGCAGACCAACCTGCGACCAACGGGCAGATGACTGATGGCACTTTTGAGCAGAAGACTGTGCCGTTAGGATCGCTTGATACAAATCGTCAACTCATAAGAAGATGCTTAGATCTGGGGGCCGTCGACGTCATCATCTGTCCAATGAGCACCAAGTGCATTACGAGTTTGGAAATTTGCGCTTACCGGGCTCACAGAGATGCTGCCAAGGAACAATCAACCCTGCTGGAAATTAGGCAAGGTCGGAAACGGTCGTGGGTGGGTGTCAACGAAGAGAAACCGTTTGCATATCTTCGCGAAGCCATGGTCTCTGGCCTGATGAAGGGTATCTGCCGCTTAGGCACCAGCGATGACCAAATCAACAATGCACATGTGGCTGTTTCTTCGGAACGGCAATCTGCCATCGCCGAGGCAATAGGGAGCTGGCGTTTCTGCGCTCACTCGTTCACTGACGACGAATTGTTGGTCGCGGCTATGGACATGTTCAGGCATGCCTTAGCCATGCCCGAGCTTGAGCGATGGCGGATACATGCAGGTACGTTTGCTGTTTCGGATTGGTGTCGGCTGGCCGCATACTGACTCGGCTATAGATCAACTAATCAGCTTCCTGGTTGCTTGCCGTGCTGCATATAATAGCTTTGTTCCATACCACAACTTCCGTCATGTTGTGGATGTACTGCAAGCTACCTTCAATTTTCTGGTACATATCGGTGCTCTTTCGCCTTATCCTTCGGGTACCGAATCCCGACCAATGCCGGAGAAATCACCCATGGCGTCTCTCATTACTCCTTTTGAAGCTTTAACTCTTCTCATCACCGCTATAGGACACGACGTTGGCCATCCAGGCGTAAACAACGGCTTTCTTGTGACACTGAATGCTCCCCTAGCGCAGCTGTACAACGATCGATCCGTTTTGGAATCATTCCACTGTGCAGCTTACTCACAAATTCTTCGACGATACTGGCCCTCCGCCTTCGAAGACACAAAGATGCGTAACCTAATGATCAGCTCCATCTTGGCTACAGATATGGGCTTGCACTTCGACTACATGAAGAAACTCGGGGATGTTCAAGAGCGACTACAAGCGAACAATAGCACTGACGGCTGGAATGGTCGGCAGATCGAAGAGAATAAGTCACTGGCTTGTTCATTACTCATTAAATGTGCCGACATCAGCAACGTGGTATGTCGCTATACTACTGATGTGGTAGAGTTAATAGCTAACAAATGCAATCTAGGCGCGAAGTCACGAAATAGCGTTGAAATGGACTTACATCCTATCAGAAGAATTCTCCCGACAAGCTTCAATGGAGAGTGAGCTGAGCATTCCTTCGTCACTTATGACACCACCGAAACAAGACATGACTTCACTGGCTAAAGGCCAACTCGGCTTTATGAACCTTTTCGCCACTCCTCTGTTCCAGGGTGTCGCCGACATTATGCCTGCTATGCAGTATACTGTCGACGAGCTTGAGATGAATAAGAGCCTTTTCGAGCTCAAGCTCCAACAAGAAAAAGAAAAGCAACCGCTAGATGATCCGATTAGGAGGCGTCTTCTGAAAGAGGGTACATTCTCCCCAAGGACTATGAGTTTTGCGGTACCGCAGGAGGAAGAAAAAGAGGAGAAAAGAGATATGGCACCTTTATTCGAGGCACTGGATCGTGGATCGGATACAACGCCAGTTGGGAATGGTGAGCTACCAATGCCACACCCGGAAAGGGAGGACCTATCGCCGGCCGATAGTCAAAGGACAATGGGACCATCAGCTGCAAACGGCACAGCTGGTGAACATAAAGAATCCAATGGATCAGTGTCAACATTCGATGCCGTTAGAGAACTCGCGAACAGTGATCCATTTCAGACTCAAACCCGAAGAGACTCGGCGAAGCAACGATCGAGCGAGACGACAGACGGGAGCGTTTCTGGGGCTTGTTCAGGAGATTGGGCATCTCAAGCGACGAGCGCTACAACGGGCAAGATGCCGATGTCACCAAGCACACGTGGTACAAGCATCGTGAGCGGAGATTCAACTGAACATGCTGTCGGTATTCCCAAGATCAACGTCGACTCTGCCAGTTTGAAAGACAGTTCAGGAACCCTTCGTCAGGATGGCTCGCCAATCGACGACGAAACAAGATCTGACGCAAGCACAACAGGTGGGAGCATTGGCAGAGCTGAGGGCAAGTCGCTACGGAAGAAAACAAGCAGGTTCAGGATTAAAGATCTTCCCTTTTTCAGGAGGCACAAGGGCACGAACTCCCCGTCCACTGCAGACACGACTGGGTGAAGGAGGTACTACAGCACTCGTCAACCAGGTGTGAAATAGATGCATGGTCAAGTGGGAACTGCTGCGAGATGCTGGTGGAATTGTTGAAGCATTTCGGCAAGTCGGGCGCTTGAGGTTGCCAGGATGAAATATTGGGTGGGCTATAGGTTTTGTTTTGAGGTGCCGGTCTAGGTTGCTCTAATGATTGCAGTATATAAGTGTACAATACCTATGTATGGATGGATGGTGCGTTTGCTCAGAAGTCCGAGGAATGGGGGATCAAAGACGCATCTGGAGTCAGCATGCATCTTCATGGGAACACGGAGGAACGGGCTACTGGCGTTGGCGCAAGGCAAGGTTGGGACGGTGATGAAGGCAATGTATCAAAATCAAACAGGGCAAGAAAGGGCGCGGGAAGGGTTTGCTTGGTTGTCTTGGGTTGGGTATATGGTATACGGTATAAGATGAAGGAGGTGGTGTTGAGCATGGATGCTATGGTACGGTATGGCATGGTTTTGGTGAAGTCAGCGGATTGCGTGGCTGCGAGACTATGATTACACAGAAGCTGCCACATGAGATATATTGGTCAATGATGAAACATTTTGAAGCAACAATGGCAATAGTCGGTTCTACATGATTTTTGACAAGGGTCACCAATGTCTTGGCTGGCAATGATAAGAGCTCAACTCAACCTGTGACTCTCCATCAGGCTGCAACGTGCCCACTGAATCAATGTGTGTAATGGTTATTGATTTAAATGGAACATTTCTGTGGACATTTATTTACCTGTAAACTAACTGTTGCAATCGGACATTGGTTTGCTAAAGTTAACTTCCGCACGACAAAATGGTGCAAGATGATTGCTCAGAACTTCCGAGCCATCCAATGACCCCTGTTTTCGCGGCGCCTTAGGGCGCATATCGGATCTGTTGTTCAACCGATTTTACGATTCTAGAACAGCCATGGATGAGTCTACGTGGGGTTCCTGCGTGGGATGGGTGTCACTTGAAGTGGGAGGTTGGGTCAGTAAGATTTACTGCGACGAGGCGTGGAGTTGTGAGAGACGTACGTGGCGGGTGGAATAGGATTATGTATTGATCATCGGAGTGAGACGTGGAAGTCATCTCACTGGCATTTCATCATAAACTTGTCAAGTTGTGTCTGCCTATCAAGATAGGACGTCTTCATTCAGCGCTGGAAATCATAGAGTTGCACGATTAAATAGGTAGGATTAAATATTATTATCCCCATCTTTTACCCCAACCGAAGTTAAATCTATAAACCCCGTCTAGATATAAAACCATATATGCAGCTGTAAACAAAATTCACTTTTAAGTTCATTATATCAAGTCGTTAGAACGCCAGAGAACAAGGTTGGGACCTCTTACAGATATCATCATTTAGTCCTGGATAGCAAATGCCTCTCTAGCAGTCTTGCTGCTACGTGCCAGACGCTCGCCATATCTGATAAAAACGAAGGGAATAACGCCCATAGCTAGGGCAATGAAGGCAAGGACCGAAGGAGCCCAGTGAAGGCCCAAGGTGGTGTACATGCTATCAGCAGCAACGGGCAGTGTGGTGGCTCCGATGGAGCGCAACATGGCGGCAGCGCCAAGAGCCGACGCCGAATGACTTCGAAATACATCAGTGAGATAGTTTGTCATTCCCATGAAGAGAAGCTGGAAACCGAGACCGAAGAAGATGCCGCCGAGGGTGGGGATGACGGGAGAGACAGAGGGCCAGACGGTCCAGCCGAGCCAGAAGAGGGAGACAACCATACTGGAGAGGGTAAGTACAAGGAGCGTATGTGAAACATCTAGATAAAAGGACTACTCACCAAGGGGAAGCAATGCATGCGAGAGGAAGACGCCGGTAGATGTGGTTCTTTGTCCACTCAGCGCCGGAAGCTGTTTGCTTGTCGTGGTATCGAGTGTAGGTTGCAAAGACAACGAGAGACAATATAACACCAACACAAACTGAAAGCTATATTAGCAGGTGACCAATACTATTAATGCAGTCAGAATAGACTTGCAAGGAATGTAAGCAAGTCCCGCCATGCCGGGAGGCAGGCCATAGAATCCTATTCAGCAGTTAGATCATTTGACTAAATCAACAGGACATGATCAACTTGCCTTGAAAGACACGAGGATATGCCTGGAACATAAGATAAAAGACAGAATACGCCAAAGTTAGATAAACCGAAGTGGACGTAAGGATAGGCTCAGTGAAGAGCAACTTCATTGGACGAAGGAAGATCTTGCGAACATTGAACGGCTTCAATTCCAAGGGCGCTTCATCGTCAGACGCGCCCTCGGTCTTCTTGTTATCTTTCAGACGCCTCTCGATATGCGCCTTGACCATCTTGTTATGAAGGACAGGGGCATATGTCTCTGGGATAGTGAGGACAAGAGGAAGGCCTGCGGCGGCCATCATCCCAGCGATCCAAAAGGGCCAACGCCAGGAAATGGGTGATGAGAAGCCAGAGACGATGGGGCCTATGAGAGGTCCGATAGTAGTGACAGTCATGTAGAGAGCCATAGCATTGCCTCGAGTGGAAGGATCGTCGAGAATATCAGCGTATAACCCTCCAATAACAGTTGTAGGAGCTGCAGCATTGATACCACAGAGGAGTCTAAAAACAAGAAGGGCAGCATAGTTGGGCGCTCCCGAACAAGCCAGTATAAACACGATGTATCCCAAATAAGTACCGATCAGAACAGGTCGTCGACCGATATACTCGCTCAGAGGTCCAAAGAGAAGAGGGCCGAGGACGTATCCAACCATATATAGAGAGTTGAGGAGAATGAGGTAGATGGGGTCTGTAACGTGGAACTGCTCAGCAATGATATTGAGAGCGCCGGAGGGCATGGAGGAGCCAAAGTTGCCGTTGAATGTACATGTGAAGCCGGCGATGACAATGTGTAGTTTTCTCATGGTGGAGAGGTTAAGGGGATTCCAAGATTCTGTGTCAGACCAGCCAGACTCGTCTGAGGAGTCGACGTTTGGTCTGTTTTCGATATCGACGGTGGGAATTGCAGTGGCATCTTGGCCAAAGAGTTGAGTTTCGTTTACTCCCATGGTTTGTTTGTTCCCAGCTTATGCTGTACTTGAAGTTGTCGAGGTTCAGAAAGTTGACTGAGCTGACATATCTATCTATATAGCATTCACCTCCAAGCCAAGTTTCTGGAAGGTGGATATGAATGGATAAGCCCTTTAACAACACATTTTTCTCACGTCATCTGATTATTTTTCTTTTGATTGCTCGACTCGGTTTTTTGAAGGGCGCAACAATTTTGGTGATGGTGTATAAGTCGAATCCTTCCGCGATTGGGTATCATTGCCGATGGCGGTTTTTTATTCCTGTGGAGCTAACTCCCGAGAAGAGACGATGAATAATGATTGGTTGAAACTTCCGAGGCGCCATAAACGGCCCTTGCTGTTTAGTTCTAGCTGCTCCATACTTGATGGTTTTCTCCGAGGCGAGGGCGTAAAATAAGGTACTACTATGGATATCGGAAGCTAGTCTAGTGGGTAACAATGAAATCCATACAAGATGAGGACATATGAGATCTAAGAAGCACATGAGTTAAACAAGAGAGAGGATTTATATATGTACCCTGATCAAAGAGAGGTACATACTATACCAACGTAGCTAGCTACCTACCTAAGTAAAGTACTTTGGGCAGGTAATTTATAGTAAGCCATTAACAATTTATGATTATGATGCTTCTTTAAGTGGGTACAGTTAATACCTATTCTTTCCTAAAACGATCGAAACTTCTGTTGAACTTGACCTTTGTTTGACCTTTGGTAGGTGGACTTTTCTATAACCCAACCCACCTACTACCTACAGGGCAGGCCCACCACAAACTTTCCTTCACCTTTCAACTTCCGAGCCACGCAGTTGAAGAGAGACAAGCAAGGCACTTGCAACTCACAAGTGCCGAATCGGAAGTTTTCCTATCTCGGCGGATTCTCTGGTAAAAAGAAAGCAAGAAAGGAAGAAAGAAAAATGTCTATCGACAGGCGCGATGCTACTTCGCATGCCATTGCCACCAGTGCTCGGCCAGCTGTCAATAGACGGAGAACCAGTATGTTTATGATATTACCATCGTGTGATAATATAGAGTATACCAGAGTCAACTAACACGTTGATATAGACGGAAGAGCCTGTGTAGCCTGTCACCAACGCAAGGTACGGTGTGATATCCTTGAAAAAGGCATCCCCTGCTCTCACTGCCAGACTCAAAACAAGCCCAACTGCACAATATACGAGAAGAAAAAGACAAGATCCTCTCGTGCATCCCATTCTCGTCCAAGCAACGTACCACTTCAACCACGTCAACCTACCCAACAATGTCTAACAGCTCCTGCAACACCCAGAACAACAACAACAATAACAACAGGCCTCTGGCCAGAAGGCTCTATCGACCCAATTGCCCGACCCAGTTCTAGCACTGGGCACTATCAGCATGACTCTCCTTCAACGATGCAAGACTCTGCCGAGAATGAAGAAACCTATGAGACTCGCAACCTCGCCGAGTTCATTGGTCAAGATCTTCCAAAAGTCGGAGAGATCTCACGCACTGAACGTCTCTACTTTATCGGTACTGAGTTCTCTAACCTTAATTATCTCGTGCGTCATAGGGCGCTGAGAATGGACCAAAAGGATGTGTTGCACTTTGGGACAAGGAGACTCGCGAGGAAAGTTCCCTCTGTTCCAGAAGAAGCTTTAAAATTACCTCCCAAAGCTTTGGCCGATGAGCTTGTCGGGGCATATTTCGTTCACGTTAATCGAGGCTTCCCCATCGTCGATGAAGATGAGTTCATGACAAGATACAACGGATCTGACGCACCGAAACTGGTATCATTGCCCTTATTGAACGCCATATTCCTCGTCGGCGCTCATGTTCTCTCTTCAACCCGGGAAGAGTGCAGAGCCAGTACATACATCTTCTTTCGCAGAGCTAAGATGCTCTTTGACTATCGCTTCGAGCAACACCGTGAGACGTATCTTCAAGTCGCCCTGCTCTTAACATGGCAGTGCGACAATCTTGAAGATATAATATCCAACTCGTGGCATTGGGTCGGAGTCGCTGCTCGAACTGCCTTTGGTATGGGTATGCACCGTGATGCCACTTCCTCTACTTTAAACACCATGGACAAACGTCAGTGGGTTAGACTCTGGTGGTGTCTCTTTCAGTTTGATGTCATGGTCTCAGCTTCATTTGGCCGACCACAAGCTATGTAAGCACCCTTCAAATGCTCATGTTTGTCTTCATCTGACACGAGATAGAAACCTGGAAGAATCGGATACGCCGATGCTTAACGAGAGCCATTTTCAAGGCATTCCTCACGGTAACCCAGCCTTCGCCATCGAGCACACGAAACTTTGTATTATATTCTCAAACGCAATGAGACGTCGTGTAGCACTCCAAGCCACAGAAGCCGATCGTGTTGCGGCAACCAAACAAGCTGATGAGGAGCTTGCCGAGTTTATTACACAATTGCCACAAAATCTCCAACTCAGAAGTCTCGAGCCAGACACTTGGCAAGCCATCCTCCATCTCTCGTATAACAACTTCCTTATCCTCCTTCATCGCCCTCCACCTCGTCAAGATCCAAGCCAGCTTTCCCCAGACTCCGCCACGAATCTGAGCATCTGCAGCGATTCTGTCATGGCAATAAACTCTATATTTGAATCTCTCCGCGCGAGAAACACTCTATGCGACCTATGGCTGCCCTCTGTACATGTTCTATTTACTTGTCTGCTCCATGTTGCCAGCGAGTTAAACTCTGCCAACCCCCTTGTCGCCGCAAAGTCATCACGCATGTTTGACTCTCTTCTCCACACTCTGCGTGACATCTCGCAGTATTGGATATACGCTAAGAGTCTTCTACGCCTCTTTGAGGAGCGTGCAATGTGGACCAGGAGACAGGCGACCTCCACACAGTCTTCTAATGAACGAACATTGCAGCATAATCACGAGAGTCCTCGAACTGGCGCCTCTGAGTTCTCTCTACGGCCCAACCCTCTTGAAGTGCCTGGTGTTATGGGAGATGCTACAACGACCCTACAGCCACCTTCTGCGTCCATCCCCGGACCAGCGTACGGCTTCAATTTTGATTTTGGTGTGCAGCAGGGGCTTCCATATGGCGAAGGCATTTCGAGTGGTCTCGATATGTCTGGGAATGGAGATGGGGGCGAAGCCATGAACCTGCTGCCTGTGCCATCGGTGCTGGAGTTTCTACTAGCTGGTGTTGACAACCAGTATGATTTTTAACGGGACGCCATTGCACGCAGACATAATATCGAGGTTGAATAAAATTTGGACTCAAGTGCACGATTTGAGTTCAGTTTAGGATAAGATTTATCACAGTACCGTTTATCTAGTCGTTTACTCCAACAATCTTTATACATCACAATGCAATACAATTTCATTGAACATGTTATTTTTTATTTGTTCATATTAACTAATACTGCAACGAAGACAACGAGCAGGGACGCGTTGTAGCAAAGCAGACTTGTCCTTGTGTAAGGGAACCGCCACCAGGGCGTATCCTGTTTCCCTTGCACGCCACTAAGATACCAGCATCTTCAGCCGCTGGACTAATTCAAGGTCCGGAGAAGGGTGGTATGCACTGCTCAGCAGCCGCCGATCCCTCCTCTCTTGCAGCTACCCCTCAACGTTGTGACGGGTCTGGCAGACCGAGCTGCTTTGACACGTCTGGCGCGAGAGGGTTGTAGGGAGATGGTCCTACATTCTTGCCCTTGACCATCCTCACCCTGACTCAGTATTCTTATCACTTCGAATGTGAGCAACTACAGATCCATCCTCGAAGCGGCGTCCTCCACTGACCGACAGGCCCGTCTAGCAGGCTCAAGCGGCACAATGGTTGTCGCTTCAACTTGGCAATCTATTGTTGTTCACATCCGGGGCGCTAGAAGCACCTGAGGGTTAGGTTTTTGAGCCCGGGGGATGGTAGGCTAGAGCAGATCGGCTAGACAGAGACTGTGCAACTGACCCCGCGCAGCGGAGTACAGTGGCCAGCTCGTTGGAAGAATCCCATGATTTCACTCCGTCTTTCCATTCGCATGCACCATTAGACCTCAAAGTCTCTGGCGCAGGGCGGTGATCCCGTTTGACAGCCAGTGCCAAGCCTGACGGGAATATTCCAGATATTTCCGTGGTGGCTACGCGATGTGTAATCGAGACGGCCTTACGATCAGATATAGCGTACTGGAACCAGTCCAGTCGCCATCTGTTAGGCTAGTCATCGTGCCGAATGAAGCGTGGGGCTCAGCATTCGATAGGCTTTCGAAAAGAAGTCATGTTTCGACATCAAGCCGATTTTTCGTGATTCCGTTCGTAAGTCGCATCATGTCTGAAAAAGTCGTCATTCGTCATCGAGTCGTAGAAAAGGTCGTCATTAAAATAATATCGTCGTAAATCGGGAAGCAAAGCCAAGGAAAGAATCGAAGTGAGTTATCGGTTTGAGTTGAACTCGAGTGTCGTCCTTGTTGTAGGGGGGTATCTTCCAAGAAGCCTCTCTAAACCGAACATATAAAGGAAATAAATAAAGAAAAGAAGGAAAAGAAAGTTCCGGGGATATCAGCGAAGAATCCGTAGAGAAGTTTCTGTCTCGGTCTAGCGCCGAGCGTCGTGCATTGCTGCGTGTACGTCTTTTTCTTGAGAACCAAAGATGACGGAAGGAAAAAGGCCAAAAAGAAACAAGCCGCCTGTATCGAATCCCTGCCCAGTTGTAAATGCATCCAAATACCCGCCCCCGGATCCAGCCTTGTGGTGTTGTGGTAGATGAAAGAAAAGTCCAGAGATGATAGAGAGTTGTGTGAACGACCGTTGAAGAGTGTTTCCCGGAGAGGAATGATAGACCAGATTCCCCGAAACCAAAAGAACGCTTGCTATGAAGACAAATGAAACGATATAAAAAACAAATCAAAAAAATCAATGCGAGAGGGGATATTCTTAAACTTGTTCGAAACACCGTTCCTGATGCAATAAACGCCGATATGCCGTGCCCATGATGGATGATAGTTCTATGCCGCTGCGAAATTTGAGAGCTTCAACTTTTCTCCGGGAAACGAGGAAGGGATTGGTGCAGTATTAGTAGCTCGAGGTCGTCACCACTGGATAGCTGTCCTGGGGCCCTGGTTGTCACATGATGGTTGCATACTCTTGATATCGATCCCAGCCAAAGCCGCCCATACCGCTCATGCCTCCCATTCCTGGCATGCCCATACCGACACCGCATTGAGCCGGAGCGAGCATGCTAGGAAGAGGGAGTGCGGGGATGGGCGCTGTCACTTGAGGCGAGCTCCAGAAGAAGCCAGCGGTAGAGTGAGGCTGAGTGAAGGCGGGAGTAGGTGACAGATCGCTCATGGTCATGGGCGCCCAGATGGGACTTGTATTTGAGTCAGCCGATGATGTGACGCTGGGGCTTGAAGGAAGCACCCTCCATGAGTCAACAGCAGCAAGGTTGCCGTGAAGACCAGGTTGCGACCACATGTTGTTGACGGGAGAGCTAGGTAGCAATGTAGGTTGTCGGACAACTTCGACGACGCGAGGAGGGGGGGGAGGTAGCAGAGGCTTCATAAGAGCACTGATACAGTTCTTAACCTCCTCACTCTTGCCGCAGAGCAGTTCACCGGCACCCTCCTCCTCAAGACCCTCAAGGGCTGAGACGTGGGTGCGGAAGACAAACTTGTTGATGTCCTGAACGAAATCCTCGTGAAGCTTCTTGCATTGCTGCTCCTTGTCTGTCCAGTCGTATGTGTTGGCCTTGGCATCGACACAGTGGATCTCCTTGTGGTACTCCACGAGAGCATCGATGGTGTCCTTGGTGAGCTTGTAGGCGACCTCATTTCGCAGAACCATGTCGACATGAACAATGTAGGCCTCAACGTGAACGAGCTCATAGTTCATGATGGCCTCGACCAAAGGGTTGCTGTTATCCCGCTTAAAGTCGGACTCGGGTGTCTTGGGTAGCATAATCGACGTCAAGGTCCAGATAGCATTTGGTGATGAGAGTGTCTCGGTGAGACATCGCTGGTGCTGAGGTACAGAGTTGAGAGGACGCTTGACTCGGTTGATTCGCTTGAGGGTTTGAGTAAGCCAGGGCTCGACTTTTGAACCCAAGACGACGTTGACGGATGAAGCCCGAGGTGCGAAGGCGGCGGCCGACGCCGGGAGTAGTTGGACGGGCATGTTAGTGAAGCGGAGCGGAGCGGAGCGCAGGGATGTATGTATGTCTATGTCTATCGCTAGGGCGAGGGCGGGACGGGGTAGTCGTAAAACGGTAACGGGACGTTTTAATAAACGTCAAACGCTGGCGTAAGGCGTTGCGTCTATCGCTAATTGAAAGCGGAACACGGCGCGGGGGATATCGAACAAGAATATATCAAAAAGGAAAACGTCGGAAGACGGAGCAGAGCAGGGATTCGGTGAAAGTATATGGGATAGTAAGTAGGTGATGGCGGTACTGGTACTATGATATTATCTTGTCTGATGTTTGGGTGAAATCGCCTGCTAAGCTGCCGCAACCGAGGAAGAAGAAAGAGAACGTAGGACGAATTGCTCGTAAAGAAGAAGAGGAAGAGAGAAAGGAAAACGGAGGGTGCAGGTGATGTGGGGAGATGATATACTTCGGGGTCGGCTGCTGAGTCTTGTAGTGGTAGTAGTAATGGTGGGTAACTTTGAAAGTCAGTGAGTCGGAGCGGGGGCTAGTGAACTAAAAAGCAGCCCTGTATTTAGTATTTTAGTGAAGTGCTATGGGTAGGTGTATGCCCAGAATATCTGCCTTAGGCGATGGCCCACAGCTGAGGGAGCCAAGCCACCTCACTGACCTTACAAGTCACAACCTACAAGCCTAACCCAGACTCTCTGCTGCTTTGGCCTCTTCCCCATCTGCGATGCATCTGCACGGCACTGACCACTTCCGGGGTGTCTCGGAGGGTGTGTCCATGTCTCTTCGGAGGAGGCGTGCGGCTGTGTTGACCTGCATATGCTGGCTGACCCAAGAGGCAATACTTGCTGTACCTTGCGTATTGTACCTCATCTCACCATGCCTGAGAGACTGTGACATCCTATGCCTTGACAGCTGAAAGAATGCATGTCGACGGCACAAAGAGTCTTTTTCTTTTTTTCTCTGTCCCTTCTTTTCTTTAGGGTGATACCGTAAACTAGGGCGTACTGTAGCTGTTGACTCACAAGTCGTCAATAGATCCCAGTCTAGGGCAAAAACTTGGAAATGCTCCTGTTGTGTGGGTGTGGCGTTTTGTCAAGTACCAGTACTTTGGGCGGTATTGTGTCCAGGTACCCGCTTCAAAACGAGCCTCTCTCTGCCTCTCTTCGCCATGTCTCTCATGGATTCATCCAAGACACTCCTTCACCATTGTATCACTATCCCTCTAGCAATTGAGCAATAACTATCAAGCACTATCTAAGATCCCTACTAGATCAATCAATATCACATCCCCCCAGAAATCTCACCATTTGACGTCTTACCACACTTCCACGCCTAGACCACGCCCTGACCTAGGCGCTCTCCTGTCAGGAAACAAGAAACGAAACAACCGCCGGCGCTTCTTCATATCCCCTGCCTTTCATCCTGGTCTTTCATCAATGCCGTCCTTTCCACCAGACGGGTTTATGGATGTATGTGTACACTTTGATCAAAGACTTGACTTGGCACAGTGTAGTAGTAGCATACTTCCTCTAGCTGATATAGACCATCAACGCAACCACACTTGGTAAATTAGTAGGAAAACTTGGAAAGTGACAAGTTATGTTCCTGCAGCTTGTGTCTAGTCCCAGCCCTCACCCTCGCCAACAGGCCACTATCACCCTCACATAATAAACTAGAACACAGGCTGATCACCAAGGTTGGCTCGCTTCATGGCGATATTATGCGACCTGCTCCTGGACCGGTAGATGGTTGATGAATCTTTCCACTTTGTTTCATTCCAGTCCCGTAAGCTCGTGCTCCTTCAGCATGTCCTCTCGGTCTCTCCCACGCCAGCCCTTGCCTGCCGAGTGTTTCCGTAGTCTTACCATCACACGCGTCGAAACCTTTGGGGGGGGGTCTTTGAAGCGCCGCTT
Organism: Fusarium concolor; assembly: GCA_013184415.1. Lineage (NCBI taxonomy): Eukaryota > Fungi > Ascomycota > Sordariomycetes > Hypocreales > Nectriaceae > Fusarium > Fusarium concolor. Next base: position 28,347 of record JABCJY010001207.1, read on the forward strand.
ATGCAGGCTTCAGAATTCAGCAAAGCCTTCAGGGAGGATCTGGCCGTTTCCACAAAGAGACACTTGCCTTCCTGCTCATTCGTGCCCTCACACTGAGCGCGATGGGGCGAGCAGACACTCATGCGCTCCGTTATCCCGTGTCCCACAAGTTACGGCTCTGGAGGCACGCACGGCTCGCCCATCACGCCCTTATCGACGCTACGCTCGGTGAGATCAAACGTCAATATTGTGGTCGGGGCTAGCTGATGCTCCAGGATCTTCAGCTGGCGAAATGATGGTAATAACAATGTCATTACAATCCTGTCAATGGGATGCAACAGACGTTTTGTCCAGGAGCATCTTATGAGATGACCTGCATACGCATACGCATACGCATACGCATAAGATAGCACCTGCACGACCAGACGCACGAATGCTCGGCTTTTCGAAGAAGCTACATGTGTACAGTACTGTAGTTGGTTTAGTTCCCATATATCACACCCACCGGTGATGTGAGCCGCCATCCCCCGCCGTGAACATTATCATTATTCTTTCGACGGGTCATGCCCTGGAAAATGAGAGATTCGTGCCATCACCAATACATCCCAAAGTAGCGTTGTGGTTCTGGGACCAGATCCCCGTCCTCCGCCCCATCATCAGCATTAAAGGATATCTAAGGGGTATCTTCACCCTCAACGGCTCAGGTCCCATAAGGTAGCGGTCGCTCCCGTCGTTCCCGTCTCGTCTTTAAGGGGAAAATAGGCTTCTCACGATATGGTTGGCCATGAGGCTCCATCCCATCGCTTTAAGACTCCAAAGTTGAGGGACATGATCCATGCATCGTCGATAACTTTGTGCCTATATGCCAGAAAAGGAGAGGACACTTATCCATATGGCAGGAAAGGGAAGGAGCACAGAGGCTAGATCAGGATCCAAGGGTGATCCCAAAAGACTGGAGAGGAATGAGAGCCCATCGATGTCCTGGTACGAAGAAGAGCCATCCATGCTAGTGTCAGACGTGAGGTGAGGCTCTCATGAAAGTGCTTCTACAGTCTGTGATTGGCCTACTCCTCAGCAAGATGGGCCAATCAGGATGAGGGGCACTTCTCGGCTCAAGTCGTGATATCCAATCATTGCTCATGGATGGCTCAAGACGAAGAGAGCTTGGGAGACCAGGCAAAGGTTCATGGAGTAGAAAGAAAGGCCAGTCCTAAAAGGGAACATGAGTGACTTTGGCAAGCCCAGAAACTCTTCAGGAGGCGCTTGCCGCCCTTTGTGAGTTTGCATTGGAGTCAAAGCTCCATCTGCTATCTCATCCTGTCTTGGCTCGATCCGCTACAGACTTTTGGAGACGATGCATTCCAGAGAACGGGAGATGATCCCTGTCTGTTCTTGGAGAAATAGGCATAGCTAAGGGGTCGGTCGTCCTTTCTCCTCTTCCTGTTGAACCTCGTGGTACCGTTCTAGAAGCATCATAACATCAGCCAATCTACCCTTGCATGACCGCGCGGCCAATGGCCTTGCCTCAGACCATATATGTTTGATGATGGTGAAATGAATGATATGTACGACGCGCTCACAGACGCGTAGTCGAGGGAGGTCGTCAATGGCATCGAGTAAACGTCTTGGTGTCAAGATGGATGGCTGATGGCTGGATCCACTGATCGCTCGGCCGCACGCCGGGACCCAGGACTCGAGAGGGAAAAAGAATCAACAGCTGCACGTGCAACCTCCAAAGTTCCTCTTCGAAGGTACCGATACCAGAAGCTGGACAATACGGTTGTACTGAGTCAAAATGAACAAGACACGGTTCAGGAACGGTAGAAAACTGGATCTAGGTGTGCCACTAACCTGGCGTTGTGGCGCAGTCTGCATACCCTGTACTATTTTTGGGCTCGGGGATGTTTGCCGCTATTCAGTACATTTTCTTTGGTGCATGTTACGTTTACTCACAAGGTATCAATCAATACCTAGGAGATCTCCAAGACTAAGGGTCTCTAATTACTTCGATTCTGCCTTTCCTCTACAAGGCCTGATACTGCATGAATATGCATGCAGGCAGGCACATGGGAAATGCAAGCGAAACGGAGGATCCGCTCCCGCCCTTCAAAGACGGCCGCTCACTTGTAGCCTGCAGAGTTTTTTCCTCCCGTGTTCGTCATAAGTCACATGAGAAAGTCAGGTCGTATTTTGTTTCATGGGGCTATGCCCGGTATCAATTGTAGCGTAGCGTGTGACTGCCAGAAACCCCAGGTTTCACAACGTCTCTGTAGCCGCCCTCGGAGTATATCATGCCGCGGTGACGTTGCTGGTTAGATGGTCACGGGATTCCAAGACACGGTTCACTTTATGGTTTTGCTTATATTCAGGGTATTCGAGTTGGTGAGATTCATGCACGGTCAGATAAGACTGCAGAAAGGTTGCAGGAAGTATGATTGCTTACCGGTCGCTGTAAGAACACCAATTATATGCCTGATGGATTGGAATTGCCTGCTCGGTTGGAATTTACTCATGCAATGCATCACGCGGTCATGAACTTGGCCTTCACAATTGTGGCCATAGCCATCTGATTGTAAAAGGGTATTGCCCTGGTTCCCCATGTTTCTAGGGTAGGCGAGATGCCAAGATACAACAACCTCGAAGAACGGACAGCGATATTTCCGTCCTAACCCAGTAGCGTCGGTCCATTATTGCAGAACTTTTAGCGAGACATCCACTACTACCAAAAATAACATAAATTCAAAAAATCAATGATGAATTTTGATGGAGCTGCCAATATTGAAAGGCCGGAGCGGCGCGGACCCGACGACGGCAAAAAGGTCCCACTTAACCCGACCGACCACATCACGGACAAGTCCATAGGTGTGGCTGATGATTCAAGGATATCGATCCAAATTAGGAAATGCAGCCGGAGATGGCTTGAATGATTTGGCCATGACTTTCTTTACCGACTTTGTTAGTCAACGCCATGGGATTTTCGCATACCGCTTTGGCAGCGCAGTTACGAAAAGCACAGCGTCGCATTACCACGTATTGAAGTTCGAAGGTTCCATTGCCATTAATGCTACGGACACTCCCAAGCTCTTGGTCCTAGTGCTTGTGGCGTGGGTTTCGCTGGGCTGAAGTGACGTTGAAACAACGCACCAAGCGACGCATATCTACATCCACATTGATCTACAAGAAGCGCCTGTACATGTTAGTTCTCAAAAAAAGTATCGTACAAATTTGTAAATGACATGGACTTGGTGTCCAAGGTTCAAAGCAACAACAAGGAACCATTGAAATTTAGGCAGTTAGGTTGGAAATGCCAATTATGCGGTAGCCTTGTATGTAAACAACCCATCCATGACGCAGATATCTCTCTCAATTAATCTCACATCTAATCTACAAATCAAGCGTCATTTTGACTCACAAACAAACGTGACAGCTACAGTGACATTGCATTGACATCGTTTGTCCCTTGAACAGCTGAGCACAACTCACTCACTAAGGCCGCTGATCCCAGCTCGGCAGTGGATTAGAAGTCGGACGTGGCTTGCAGATCTCCGAGTGGCTGTGCCCGCATGTGGCGTGCCGTCCCCCGCACTGGAGAACTCACTACTAGTTCTACTACTCAGAAGGCAGGAGGCCTACGCTACCGGTGCTACCGAAGACCGTTGAGAGCCTCACTTGAAGCCTCATGCAAAACGTGGCACCAGCAACCGCTCCCTCGGTACGGACTAAAACTATTGAGCGGTTGATAGTTGCTTTTTCAAGGTTTCCTATGAGAGCTGCCTAGTTTCGAATCCCAAAATTAGCATCTCGTACCAAATATTTGAGGATCTAATCCGATACAGTTATGGTCAAAGCTAGGATAGGATATTTTGCCTCACTTACCCTGTTAATTCACTTTCACCTACAGCTCGGCTCAGCCTATGTTCACTGGCCACATGACATGGCCGTGGCTCAACTCTCAATGCACCACCAAGGGAATGTTGTTGGCCGCATTCGAAGTGGGAAACACTTCGGACACATTATGACTCCGAGTCTCGTCGTGGAGAAGCCCAGCGAATCCAAGAATTGCCGATGTCAAGCAATGCTTGCACCAGACTCTGATTACGAGTTAATGTCACTTCATTGCTAAGGGATCCCGTGCTCAGGGGCTCGTTGACTAATGCGGACTCGAAGACCAACCAGCCAAGGTCCCGTCGGCCATGGCTCTATCAAACCCCTTACATGCCTTCGAGAGATAACGCCCAGTCGTTGATAGGATGATCATATTATCACACACAGATAGCTATATCGCTTCCCATGTACACAACAGTATCTCCATTCTCGTCCCCATCCCTCACGCCCTCAGGTCTGCGTCCACGCCGCGTGATATCCAATCCGCAATGGCCATGATGGTGATCATGGGATTCACGCCACTTGCGCTGGGAAACACGCTTCCGTCTGCAACATACAGGTTCTCCGTGCCCCAGACCTTCCCCTTCTCGTCCACCACGCCCTCGTCCCTGCTCGCGCTCATACGGCACGTGCCCATTTGATGCGCCGAGCTCCAAGGTGCCGTTGGTGGTTTATTGCCCACTTCTCGGACGCGGCCGAGCCAGGCGGCAAAGGCTGGGTCTGTGGTCTCTGGGTCGGCCACTGAGCCTGTCGAGTCGAGGGAATGCTCCGAAGACGCTTCTCCGCTGCGGACAAAGGGTTCCAGACCATTGAGGAGAGGGCGTATCTCGACTGCTCCCGTGACATAGCAGATCTTGGCCAGAGCTTCTACACCCTGAATAGTGTGGGCTCGATCATAATCCGAGGGAGTATAGTCAATGCGAGGTCGACCAGTCGTGGGGTCCGGAAAGACGCTGCCTGCATCGCGGTCTCTCGTCAACGAGATCCATGCGGCCTGGTGACGGAGTTTCGTCATATGGAGTTTTGCTTCTAGGCCGCTGGTCCATGACGGCTGTGACAGTATCGTGAATGGCTGGAGCAAGTTAGAATGATTCGACAAAAGTGTTGGTTGGGCTTGTTTCTTACTACCATACACGTAGTCTCCAGTTTGGTTCCATAGCCACTACCGTCGACATTGTCGAACTGGGGACAGTAACTGGTGATGATGCCTCCCTCCCAAGGTATCGTCTCTTCCTTGTATACTGCTGTGACGAAGTTGCAAGGATGAAGGTGCAAATTAGCTCCCACATTTGGGTTCTGGACAAGTTAGCCAATAGCCTCGATTCAATACTGACAAGTAGACGTACAGTAATACCGCTCTGCTTGAGAACGACTGGGCTCCATAATGAGCCGGCTGCAAGGATCACTTTCTTGGCCTTGACCACAACCCGTCTCTTGATTCTGCCAGCCGAATCACTCACGCCTCCTGCACCATCCCTCGACACCCATTCTCCCTCGATACCAATAGCAGTTTGTCCATCACAATCAAATATGACCTTATCAACCTGGAATCCCTCCATGAACTGAGCACCGGCCCTCGCAGCATCCGGCAACCAGCTTACAGCAGGCCCTCGCTTTTCAGCCAGGCCACAGCCCAGGTGACACTGGCCGCAGAAATGCTCTCTCCCACCCGTGTTGACAGGAGCAGGGCGTGCTGTCCAGCCGAGCTTGCTTGAGCCATTGAGAAGAACTCTGTTGCGGTGATTGTGGCGTATCTGGTCAGTGCCAGCCCCCTGAAACTCCCATACACGGTCTAGACACTCGTCGAATTCGGTGGATGCGAAGAAAGGAAGACCTTCATCTGCCCATTCCGCCCGTACGAAGTCCTGGGGCTTGAGACACACACTCCAGTTGATAGTACCTCCTCCACCCCAGGCACTGCCAGAAGTGACGGTACATCCTGAGTCTTCTGTCATAAAGAAGCCTTCATTATCGTATAGATGAGCGCAGGCCGCGTCTTGGGCCATGGGGAGATGTGTAGAAGGGTAGTGGTAGGCTTTATCAACAACGAGGACTTTGTGACCAGCCTCTGCTAAGTTCTTGGCAGCGACGCCTCCGCCGCAACCAGAACCGACGATGACAACGTCGGTATCAATGATATGTGCGTCATTGCCAGCTTTGACCTGGAGGAAACTGTAGTCGAATATCTTCTTTGGTTGCCAGGCCTTGGGTGTATCTGAGTAGCCTGAGAGCTGATAAAGAGCTGGACTAGTTTGAGCGTAGGCCTTGAAAGACATAGACGACATTGTTTTGGCTAGAGCGGACCATCGCTCACGAGGAGAGGTGGCCCATGATTTGAGGATGGCTTCACGAACGTGGGTGGGCTGATTGTATATAGGCTGCCAGTAGCCAGTGATGAAGTAGCTGCCAGGGCGGGTACTTTTTGAACAATTTAGTAGAATGTGGAGAATGTAAATATGAATGCTTTACTCACGACATTAGACTCAATAAACCAGCAAGACGTTTCAGTTGGGCTGGCGGGGAAATGGCCAGGGTCCTCATGAGGTTATCTCTAAAGCGAGCATCGTTAACAGGCCTATCCTGGAGAAAGGCACGGACATTGTCCCTAGTGGCCGGAGCTGCCAGAGTCTCAACACTGCGATCGAGAATAGCATCAACCTCATGGTCAGAAAGTTGAATCTGGCTCTGCTCGTCTGTCACAGCAGACTCCGAGGTGATGGATGGCAAGACACCGTCGACCAGTGCAAAGAGGACGTCCCACTGAATAGGAGTGAAGAAGTCGTTTGGTGGAGCATCCGGTAAAGCCGTGGCAATTGGAGCTGAGGGAGGAGAAGGCGGTTGTGGAACAGTCATGATATGATGATGGTCAAAATGAGGGAAGCAGTTGGACGAGGAGAGAGTTTGAGACGCATCTGTCTCACGTTCGCTTCACACAAGACCAAGACATTTATGTATGAAGGGTAGAACTCCTGGTCTGTGCCACTAAGAGACGAGAGTGGCCCGAAGAGCAGGGGAGTGGGCTAGAGTAACTACCTACCTAACCTACTCGTGACAACTGACAACCATAAAACCAACATTCCTCGAAAACAAAATGAGGGGAAGCTCCCGAAAGAGGAAAGGCTTCAGAGACGAAAGACTTAAACAAAAGAGATCCTCGGCTGCGACAACAAATCTCGTGATAATTCATCCTGTCGAGGCTTAGTTTGCGAGAGAAAAAGCATGTTCACTTCACAGGGATCATCGTCAAGCGAGCAAGACACAGACTTGGAGTTCCATGTCAGAGCTTTATAGACACACCATCTCCTTTTTCCCGCTATCAGATCATTCTTTATATGTCAGTATATCAATATGTTCAACTCGATTATTGTTGTTTACCTACTACTACCTACCTAGGTACTATTCCTATCTGTACGCATAGTTGCCCAATCACGTCAACTCATACACTAAGTTACCGGTCCGTAACCGGCCCCGCCTGGTACAATGCGCGCCCTCTCAACAACCATGACAACTATTTATGAGCACTTCAGATCTGTTCTTCCATATCCTTGATATAGACAAACAAAATGGACAAAGCGAGAATCCTCCTTATTGGCTGTGGAGGAATTGGCTGTATAGCTGCCCTGAACCTTGAGTTTGGAGGACAAGCTCAAGTCACAGCTGTGTTGCGTTCAAGCTACCAGATAGTCAAAGACCAGGGATTCACCATCAACTCTGTCGACCACGGCCGAATCAATGGGTTTAGACCAACGGAGAGTAGGCTGCATCGTATCGCATATCAAACACCCCTGCTGACTATGATATAGTCCTACCATCTATTCCTGATGTTTCCAAGTCCAGCATCCCTCCCTTTGACTACATCATCTGTGCCACCAAGAACATACCAGTCATCTCTACGCCTATCACTGACCTGATACGGCCTGCTGTCACTCCTGGACATTCCACCATTTTGCTCCTCCAGAACGGACTCAACATCGAGGTTCCTCTCCTTGAGGCATTCCCAAACAATACCATACTTTCGGGTATCAGCATGTGCGGTTCATCAGAGCCCGAATCTGGAACTATCGAACACAATCTGCATGATGAGCTGCGCATTGGTCCGTTTCAAGACCTTGGAGGCGCTGCTGATCGAGCAAAGGATCTCGTTGCTCGCTTCAATGCTGGAGGACGCTGTACTTGCCATTACGATTCCAACGTCGCTTTGTCTCGATGGAAGAAGCTTCTCTATAATGCTGTGTATAACCCAGTTGGTGCTCTGACAAACCTCGACACTGGAGATATGCAGCTATGCCCTGGCCTTGTCGATGAGGTTATACGGCCTGGCATGAGAGAAATCCAAGCCGCTGCAGCTGCTTATGGACAGGAAATCACAGATGAGATGATAGAGGCCACAATTGTGACTGAGCCCATCGAGGCTCATGTTCCTCCAAGTATGCTGGTTGATGTCCGAAAGGTAAGAGCTCATCGCTTATGTTCCAACTCTTCATTATGGCTCCTCAGTAGCGCTTGGTTCAATACTATTTATCCACGATGAGCCATACTGAAGCTATGCTTCAGCATATGCAATCCACCGAGATCAGCATGTCCTAGCATTTGGCTAACACTCATGCAGGGACAGTACATCGAAGTTGAAAACCTTCTTGGTGAACCACTCAGGGCTGCCAAGGCACGTCGGGTTTTAACTCCCATTCTACAGAACCACTACTCTCTAGCAAGTAGCTATCAGTGGAAGATTCATAACGAAAAAGAGTTAAGGGTGCTTTAATATGGTATTCCCTTCAGTTGCTCGAAATGTGGAAACAGATTATTCTATATATCTAAGACACTTTCACTTACAACCATAAGATGAGCAATCCTAGTGAACAATCACTGAATTCTAGCCTTCCTTGAATCAAGGGTAGGTAGATATATATTTGCAAATTTGTTAGTTAATGAGTCCAGTCGTCAAAATCTGAAAAAAGTCCAAACCATCTTTCGAAAGCCCACGATTTCCAAGACATAAGGTCAGACTACTTGAGTTTAAGTAGCCAGGCCATCATCTCCGCGATCTGTGGCACAGGACCAGCTTCAGGCCATGCTATGCTCCGCTCTCCCATGTTGGCCCATTAATGAACAATATATATTTATGAGAATCATAACCAGGGTTCGATCGGACCTGGATTGTAACATTATAAAGTTATACTATCATATTTCACCCTCCTTTCATGCAAAACGCGGCCATGCTGTTCATTCCCTTCTTAGCGAAAACCCTTCTCTCTTCCCAGACGCCGATATCTGCTCCATCCATGTCTTTGCCTTGCCCCCTTATACGCGCTGTCTACCAAGGTGTGACGGAACCGTGAGGTAGTACTATCATTTCATGTCGTCTGTTGTACAATGCCAAACCGAGGCTGAAGAAGAAATCGTCATTGGTCTTAATCTTGGTTGACAGTTTGCTACAAACACATTAGCATTCTATGCATCATTTCGGGGGTATTGAGGGAACTCACCACAAGCCAATCCATGCCCTCGTTCACACCGCTACCGTCGACCGCTGAACAGGCCATGATGCTCCAGTTGCGATCGCGGAGCTCACCCAGACGCAACGCCTCTGAAATCTCGCCTGCACCCTTGGCACCAGGCTGGTCCTGCTTGTTGGCAAAGACCAACAACGCCGCATCCTTGAGCTCCTCCTCGTTGAGCATAGCTGAGAGCTCCTCTGAAGCAGTGTGTAATCGCTCGATATCGGTAGAGTCGACGACAAAGATGACAGCTGCCGTGTTGGCATAGTAGCACCGCCAATATGGTCGGATGCTTGTTTGACCACCAAGATCCTGCAGTCGTCCGTATTAGTATTTTTGAGTTGATTTGGTTCGGGTCAAATCAAGTTCCTACCCAGACGTTAAAGTTGAGGTTCTTGTATGTGACGGATTCGACGTTGAAACCGATCGTAGGTATCGTTGTAACGACCTCGCCAACCTTGACAGCAGTCAGTTAGTATATACCGCAAGTCCGTATGAACCGGAATAGCCGAACCTTGAGTCGGTACAGCAATGTTGTCTTTCCTGCGTTGTCCTATGATACCGCCTCGTTAGCGCTCCAGACCAGCGATAGTCGGACAGACGTCATCCTACCAGGCCGAGGATCAATATTCTGATCTCCTTTTTCGCGAATAGTAGGTTGGAGAACCATGACATTGAGTTGCCCATGATGAATAACTTGTGATGGCTCCGATGATCCCGGGTATCTTAAGCAGTTGTTGCTACTGTCTTGCGAATCCGTTGGTTCTGGTATGGTCGTCTCGTACTCGCCGCCGTCTGAACAAAGAGAAGGAGATCGATGAGGTGGCTTGGGTCGTCGAATGTCGGCAGAGATCAGACTTGTTTGTCGTTTATCGTATCTCGTGATACCAAACACAGATTATGTATGTTTAGTCAGTGTGTAAAAAGGACGGGATTGTAATTTAGAGATCCCCTTTTCTGGACCTCTAAGTTAATGCATCTGGGCCTCTCATGGACAAGTTGCTCTTTTTGGCGGCATGCGGTTGGTCCAAGCGCCTGACAAAATAAACCGGACCACTTCAGCCTGAACCACTACGGACACGCGATACAAGTGTTTCTGTTGCATAGTTACAGGATAAATGTTAAAGCATTGTCGTAGCTAGCTTGCTCTGTTCCTAAATTATGGAAATCTATATATCAGTTCTCATGATATCTTATGACCTTCTGAGAGTATGCTATCTATCCCTTGAAGCTAATCGGACTTCCTAGGTCACCCTACCACATGATGGGATATTCTATCTTTCTTGTTAATAAATGCGGGAGTATGACTAGACATTGAGATACTGTAATTATCCATGATCTGACCAGGTGGGTTTGGAAGTTTGATATCAGCATAGAATCTATCTGAATGAATGTGTCTCCAGCCCGTTGTCTCTATCAAGCCACCCGAATATATGGCAACCCCTGGATCGAGCAGATGCGAGGCAGCTTGGAATGGGACAGCTTGGACTAGATGCTCTATGCAGAATACTTTCTGAGACAGAGGCGTTTCTCATTAACAGCCATCAATTTAAGGACCAATTACCAGGTATTTACTATAGGCTCCTAAGTACAAGCGGGATGCATGTAATCAACCGATTGAATACTTTTCATACCGTACACAGCAAATGCAACAAACACATCTCAATCGTTCTCATATGAATAGCTCTCACAAGCCCCAAATCCCTCCTAGTAGATCCCTGCGACATCAAAGCTAATTTGGTCATGAGGTTCTCATCCAAACCGATCACGAGCCTGGACCCAAAAAGCGCTTACATCAGCATTAGCCTCAGGCACAAAATGGCTTGGCGACGCCACACCACCGCAGCCACATCCCCACACCCACAAACACTTCCTTCTAGGTCTTGAGCCCTCTTTCAGGCGTGCGCAGCCAAAAATTGACGGGATCTATCTCATCCATACCTACTGGCACTCGATTCACCATTTGGCAACGACCGACTCGACCATCAACGCCGTCACCATGCCGGTATGCCAGCCCCTACCTATCGCCCTCGAAGCACGCTCTCGCTCTCTTCATTATCGACGATGGAAGTTTGCATCGAATAAATAACTCGCCGCCGCCTCATGGTCGATGATGAAGGAGTCGCGATGTCTTCAGGGTTTTGCTTCCACGATACTCGATCGCTAACGATTCTTTCTTTTTCACGCAGAGCCACAAGTCTTTCCGAACCAAGCAGAAGCTTGCCAAGGCCCAGAAGCAGAACCGCCCTGTGCCTCAGTGGATTCGCCTCCGAACTGGTAACACCATCCGGTGCGTTTGATCCCCCCCCTCGAGAACGACGATTTACGATTCCACATCCCCCACGATCAAAAGTAGTCCTTGACTAACATTCTTCACCAGCTACAACGCTAAGCGAAGGCACTGGCGCAAGACCCGCATCGGCATCTAAGCTGCTGCTTCTCAACCGTTGTCCCCCCCGAGCCTGTGCATCCAGCACCCGACTTTTCTCGGGCATGGTCTCACGATGATTGATGTGAACGGAAATGGGGGAAGAAGGATTTGTTATGGCGTGAACTGAACTACGGGGCTGTGTCTGCAACGCGCACGCGCACAGGGGGCGATGGGCCGGTTGCCTGGGTTTATCGATTATTGCGGTTACTGCATGTCACGGACGGTCATAGGGAAAAAGGAATGCAAAGACTTTGATGCCCAAAAGAAAACGGGCCTGAACTACATGGATGCAGTCTCTTCCCATCTGTGAACGACGAAGCAAATGTTGCTCTCATGTGCCGTGTGCCCAAGATGTGAGCCTTCAATTAGTCAAATCAACACATGTCACGCCCCAACCTTTACTTCCACCATCGTGCTATATCTTAGATTGACACCCGCGTAATGAAGTAGGAGACCTGCAAATCCCAGATATTTTGGCAAACATGTATTGGCATCCTAATCTACTACGTAGTAAGTCGAAGCGACAGTCTACCGGTGCGCCCAACAAAGGAATGAAGACCCATGTTCAAATGAAACTGTGTTGTGAGCTACATCGTGTAGAGAATCTGGCTCAAGCAGTGAATATTGCCGAGACAAGTTCTCTCTGTGCTCCCCGCGTGCCAGAATCCTGGCCCAAGCAACCCGGAAACCAAACTTTAACGCCCAATGCGGCCCTTGTGACTCATAAGATTCATACGATTCAACATTGCGAGGGCCTGACAGGACAGGACCTGCGGCCAATGACCCAAGATCAATGCCATAGTTCCGGTCTGTCTATCTCCTCGAATTCTTTCCCTGATAGCACACCGGCGTTTAGCGGTCCTCAGCCCACTCGTTCTCACGGCGGATCTGCTCCTCCTCCTCGGGAGTGAAGTCGTTGGTGATGTTGAATGTCTTACGGATCTCTTCGGGAGACTTGCCCTTGATCATGTTGGCGACAGTCTTGCAGCCGACGTCGAGGAGGGGCTTGATGTCGAGGTAGTTGGAAGCCTGTTGTGATAAGTTAGCAATTTTTGTCATTTTAATTAGATATGGGCAAACGTACGAGGATGATCTCAAAAAGCATCTCTTGATCAACCTGCATGAACTTCTGGTCCCACTCCTCAATGTCGGTGGTCTTCTTGCGGGCATCAGAGTCGTCGTCCTGAGCCTGAGGAGGATCGTTGCGGTGGTGGTCGCACCACTCGATGACCTTGCGGAGGACGGCCTCGTTGACCTAGATGATGACATGTCAGATATGAAAGAAGGTCAAAAAGAGTAATGGGGGGCAACATACGTTAGGGATGGGAATGGGGTTTCCCTGGTTGATACCATCGTCACCAATATCCTCCAGCATGTTCTTGATCAGCATTGATCGCTCAGCAACAACGCGGTCTGTTGATATTTATTAGCAAGCTGATGCAAAAACGTCAGAGTGGCGCTAACATACCGACTTCAATGGTGGCACTGTCGTTGGAGGCCAGCCAAACTTTTTGGGTAGAGGTGGATTCGGACATTGTAGATGTAGATGTGAATTTGGTTTGTATTGGAAATTCTGGTGATGTGAGCACGAAATTCGACGGCTGGCGGATTCAAGTTGAAGGGAGGATTCGTGATTGTTTAGAGCGATGGATGGAAGTTGGAGGAAGTCAGGCAGGTAGGCAGCGGAGGCTAGGTAACCAACCAACCAATGCCTGCGGGGTAGGAGTCGGCTGAGGGTGGGCGATTGCTCCAACCAACGACGTACCTTGAGGCGCAGGGCTGTAGGTATTTGAACTCGAGACCCTTTCTTTCTTTTAGTTGGGGCTTAGTAATATAAGCGCGCAGAGTTGGTGGTGGCGACGGAAATGTTTTAGGTGTGAAGAAATGAACTTGACTGTCAGAGTGATGAAGATGATTTAAAACTTTGAGACGTGCGGTGGATGTGTTTGTGAGGAGAAGAATTGGTTGCTGGGAGAGGAAGAAGCACATTATTTATATCAACTTCAAAGCTGGCTTTGAGTGGACCTGCATTGCACTGCTGCCTTCAGGAAATCAGCTCAAGAGGCACGAAGGAGTCAGACGGCCATCTACCTAGCAGGTAAGGTTGGGTTGGCACGAACCTACGTGAGCGAATAAAACTTAGGCAGGACTTATTGGTTTCGATGCTGGCAGTGAATAAGACAAAGAAAATGTTATTTTGAGATTTTGACAACGCTCAAGTTGTGGTGTAAAGAGTGCAATCTTTCTTCTATTCGCCGCCTTGTATGTCAGTGATTGTCACCTCAGCAGGAAGGCTTTGTTCTGTGAAAACGGCCTGCCTGCTTGCATATCTGCGTATCATGTAATATAGAGTTTGTCTGAGATTAATTAACTGTCAAAAACCAAGTAGATAGATGATGAGTTTACTTAGGTATGCTGGGAAAGGGAAACTAAAGTAAGCACGAAAGGTGCAGTTAATAAGGAGAGAGAGCTACAGTAAGAGCCTCACGTCACATCTAAAATCTGGGGTAGATGCCTCGACACTACGGTATGCATCTAAGCTTTTGACTGACGCCTGAAACATTCATTTTGACTCTTCCCTTTTCGTCAATCCAAGGCTTAACACCCACCTCGGTTTACCCGAGTTTACCACATTCTTTTGTTCATGATCATTTATGGCACGGACGGCGCAACAAGCCAAGTCTCGAGCGATGCGCCTTAAGGTGCCATTGATGTTACGGTGCTCGTCGAGTGACTGCCCTGTCCAAGACACACAATGATTAGCATCAAAGGACCAAGCGGGTGCATGCAGGAATCCAAATATTTGCAAGGGAGAGCCGGCGAGGTCTATGACTTCAAGACACCGTCATTGCATCGGCAAAGCGAGCTCGACTGTCCATTAAACCAATCTTATCCCTTAGTTTCGTGGCGTTTGATTATTCGGAAGCTTCTTTATGTTGGGTAGGACACGAAACAAAAGGCAAACAGTCTCATGTTGTTAGCCACCAAACATATCACGAGATGCGCGCGGCCGTTGAAGAAATCTCTAACGTTTTTCAGTATTGAAAGGGCTAGATTGCCCTATGGTTTGCGTAAGGTACGCAAATATGGTCAGATAATGAATGTACGCGGTCGGTCCGTGCCCTTTGTGGTGGTAATGGACAACAAAGAATCAAATTTGACATGGCCGTCGAGTTCCACAAAGAATAGAGGCGGTATTGCGAGGTGGATGGTGATGCGCAAGGCAATATCGTACAACAAAGGCGGTGATGTTCTGCCAGTAGGTACCTATCCAGCCATTCAAGGCATTGGCAGCATGCATAACAGGGGAATTATGCCCACCTTTCCCGTCATCCCACCAAATAGACGGCATTCAATGAAACCCTCAAAAACACATGAGCGTTCCAACGCATCGGTAGGATGATATTGTGTACAGAATCATGGATCGACTGCTTTTGAGGGCACGGGCAGACTCGCAGATAAGACGGCAGTATCCGTACTCGAGCTCGCTCCCATAGCCAAAGCAAGCATGCAAGCATTCCATGTCCTGATGTTGTCTTGCAGCGGTAAATCGTTAGAATCGCCCGACTTTGTTTGCCCTACGTGGGCTGGAGGCTGGGTTCTGGGCGATTCGCGGGGCGGGAATACAAGATAGGAGACTACTCAACACGTGTTTGCAAGAACGGCTGTGGGAAAACAGGTCATGCCATTGATTGATTGATTGTCAGGGCATTAATTGCCATCTGATTCTAATTCCAAGATCACCATCGTCGTAGTATTGTCCAGGTTGGGAGGCAGCGGCTGGCATATCAGCGGCCACGACTCTCAGGTCTTTTGATCACAATGGGCTTAGTGCAGGCCAGGATAGAATTGAAGCTCCAGGTCCATCCACACCTCCAGAGCCTCTGGTCTTGATCTTTTGGTGGCATCCTGGCGTTGGCGTTTAGGTTACCGTGGTACCTTATTTTGGTTCGGAATATTCAATGATAAGCATGTCTTTCCAGTCCAAATGTCTCAGCCATCGCTACTCAACGGTTTCCCTCGTATGCACTACAAGACAAAACATTGGACCCAAGGGTCCAGCCCAACCAAAGTCGCATCTTCAGGAGGCCTGTCTGCCAAATCCCCCAGAAATCGCCTCCCCCTGGTCCCGTCTTGCCCATCCAGGGAGCCCGAACCCCTAAAAAAAAAGCTTCTAGCGGACGCTGTGGACCTCTTCTAAATGCCCACCCACCTCAGAGTCATCATCATCATCATCATCCATCCCCCTTGGTTGGACCCAGCTAGTGCCGCCAATCCCGGGACGCGGCGTCGACTCCCACTGGCCACGTTGTAAGCTGGCACTCGCCCTTGGCCTGAAATGTTTCCCCTGGGCCCTGTTGAGTCGAGCCGAGCTTCTGCTGATCCATGATGAGATTTGTTGATCCTGGATCCATGATGTTGCCCTGAGCTGGTGGCCTGTGGTGCGCATCGAATCCGAGTTCACTGGGCGAATGTCTGTAATGTTAGTGGGGGGTGGGTGTCACTCACTCATAGAGAGGTTCGTTCCATGACTTAAAGTTGACGGGACCTGACCATACCTTGCTTCATCTTCACCTACACCTACTAACCTATGTACAAGGTATACATTTACATACATCATCCTCGCATTTTCCTCTTCCGTTCTTATTTTGATTTCTTATCCCTCCTTCTTCTTATCATAAACCTTTTCCTGGTCTAGGGACCTGTCTTGCATATTCGTCGACGTGCCTAATAGACCATCGTAAATCGTCCATCTTCCTTTCCACCTTGACGCCTTCATAGTTCTCGCAACAGATACGACGTAAATATCCACGGTACATAGCGATACGAGCATATCCTTCTTAGTCCGATTCTTCTGCAGCCCACGGCAACTCGTCATTTTTACCTACTCCCCCACCTTTGCGATTGCGACACTGGCGCGCCAGCTTTGAAGCGCATCGAGTCGACGTCTCTCGCCCTCACCGTTTGCTTCTGCAGATGCTCAATGCCTTTCCCCCTCGAAACTAAGCTCATGTTTGCTCTCTCGACTCGCAACTGTTAAGACCAACTATGTGGCGGCGCACATATCTTACTCTCGTCCTAATAAGGCTGTGGTTTGCATTATCACCCAGCTATTTACATCCAGACGAGAACTTTCAAGGGCCCGAGGTTATTGCTGGTAGGTTTCTGTATTTTCTGTCTGCCAGCTGTTCTTCTACAGTAACGGCGCATAACAGCTAGCGTCGCAGGGCCTAGAAACCGTTACTCGTTGAATGCGCTGGAGATTCATTTCAGATTGCATTTCGTATTGGCGCCAGAACAAGAACATATGCTAATTCAACAACAGGACAAATCTTCAGTTATCCCGTTCGACACACTTGGGAATTCACAAGCGAAAATCCTATCCGAAGCGTTTTCCCACTATGGCCTGTCTATGGTCTTCCTATGCTCCTCCTACGATGGCTATGGATCGGTAACGGACAAGACGGAGAGATCCCACCTATTGCGGTTTTCTGGACTTTGCGCGTCCTCATGTTTGTCATTAGCTTCGTTCTTGAAGACTGGGCGCTGCATGAGCTGATCCCGTCACCGAGGCATCGCCGTGTTGCTGTACTCCTTGTCGCCTCGTCCTACGTGACCTGGACCTATCAGACGCACACGTTTTCCAACTCTGTAGAAACACTTGTTGTTGCGTGGAGTCTTGTTCTGATCCAGCGAGTCGCTGATCCACGGGTTCGTTGTTTGCACACCATCACCAGTGATAAGGATATCAGCTGACAAAATTCAACACGCAGCAACGGTCATGTGTTTTATCTGCGACGGTACTTGGAATAGTTGGAGTGTTTGGTGTATTCAATCGAATCACATTTCCAGCTTTTCTTGTTATTCCTGGGCTTCGATTGCTCCCAGTATTCTGGAAGAGGTGAGTCACCATATTTGCGCTTGGCGCGGACATGCATGAACAAGCTAACACCTTCCCAGGCCTACATCTCTTGTCTGCTTAGCTTTAGCTGCGGCGGTGACAACTGTCATCGCAATAGGCCTGGACACCGCATTTTACCTACCAAGCCCCATCACATGGACTGACTTGATCTATAAACCCGTTATCACCCCTCTTAATAACTTCAAGTACAACTCAGCAACCGAGAATCTAGCCCAGCATGGCCTTCACCCTTGGTACCAGCATTTGGTGGGGAATCTGCCGTTGCTGCTGGGCCCAGCTACAGCGTTGCTGGTAATCAAGCCCAACTTCTCTATCCGACTCTACTCGGCAGTGTCTGGGTTGGTCGTATTGTCGGCATTTCAGCATCAGGAGGCGAGGTTCCTTCTCCCGACGGTACCACTATTTCTATCATCCATTCACATGCCGCGAAACCAAACAATATTCTCTATATTTACAACCGTCTGGATTGGCTTTAACCTCATCCTCGGCTCGTTGATGGGCATCTACCACCAGGGAGGTGTGGTACCGGGTCAGGTCTTCTTGAGTCAGCAACCAGATGCCACTCAAGCGATTTGGTGGAAGACTTATACACCGCCGATCTGGCTTCTCAATGGTAAGAATGAATTCTTGACGACGCGAGACGTTATGGGTCTCAAGGGTGAGCTGCTCCTTGAACAACTCAATGGACTCGCGACATGCGACACTCCAGCCGACAGACGAAACCAAGAGTATCTGAAGGAGAAGAATGGTACATATCTGATCGCTCCAGCATCAGCTGCATGGCTAGACCCCTACCTGTCCAACAAGGGCTTGGAGGGGCTACGATTTAGAGAGGTTTGGCGTTACAGGAAACACTTAAACCTGGATGATTTGGACTTTGGCGACGATGGTGTTTGGGACACCCTGGCCAGGGTGATCGGGCGACGAGGCCTCGTCGCATGGAGGGTAACAAAAAGCTGCCCAAGATAAAAGGGGGGCATGATTTTTTGTCGAATTTTTCTTTATCGCGTATGAGTTAGAAATCATCAATGACGATCCAATTTTTCAGCTTCATGGGGCAAGCAAGACCATTTATGATTTGATTTCCATGATTCCACCTGTCGCTGGTAAAATTATCTTTCATTCAAAATCTTCACCTCTTCCCCCACCATATATTCCTTCGCTTACAAGAACCCTTGTTCCCATCTCCCCGCAGCTAATAAACTGGAAATTGAGTTGACTTGAGGAAAAGCCAGTCACGTCATTGAGTTGATCTTGTAGGGGTTTAGGGGCTAGAGTAATTCGTAGATTTACACACGGCTATCATCCACAGTACCTAGCAGTCAGTGAACCATACGCAATACTGTAGTGTAAGAGCCATTTCCATTTAGCGCGTCACAATTAGATCCTCAAACAAGTGCGGTTTCAGCGACATCACATTGAACAAGCTTTATTCGTCTCATTATGTTTATTTTTCCTGCCATCCTAGTCTAAGCTACAGTCCACGTTTCAGCGAACACGATTGCCGAGCCATCTCAGGCAGAGGCTAAAGAAACACGCTTAGTACAGGCGCTTGGGGGGAGACATGGAAGCCTTGATGGTAAGGCTTCCAACGTTCTGCCAGCCCTTCTTGAGGAGAGAGACGAGGTAGTTGATGGCCAGCATGATGTTGGCGACAAGCTGCTCCTGGGTCATCTCGACATTGCCGACAGCGACACCCATGCAGAGAACTTTCTTGAGCTGGAACTTGATGGTGGACTTGACCTCGTTGATGCGGCCAGTCAGGTCGTCGGCGTGAGAGACGGGAGTGGGGAACTTGCCAGCCTTGGACAAACCGGGACCCAAGAGACGGGGGATCTGCTTGATGAGGGCCTCGGAAGCGACGAAGGCATCGTACTTGCGGGCAAGCTTCTTGATGAGCTTCTTGTTCTTGTTGAGCTTCTTCAAGTCATCAGCGGACATAGCGTCGACACCACCGTGCTTGGCACGATCGATATCGTGCTGGTCACCAAGAATGCTATCGAAATGTTAGCCATTGCGTTTGTCTCTTCTCTCGGTTCTTTGTAGTCGTACCAGATGGACATGTTGGGGCGGGGGATGGAGGGCAGGCGGATGGTGCCAGAGAAACGCTTGTCACGCTGAGGATCATAGTTCTTCAGGCCGATCTGAAGCTCGACGGTCTCAAGGAAGTTTCGCTTCTTAGTCTCGTTGGAGTACTCCAAGAGCTCTCCGACTTGCGTCCGGACATTAGCTGCATCACCGTTAGCATATTTGTATTACTTGACTTATTCGAACTGCAACTCTTCAAACGAGTCCAGTATCGTGAGATAGTCTTACCGACTGTGATCTTCGACATCTTGACAGTCTCCCAATAGATAGCTGTATAATCTAATGGTGGTCAGGGCGAGTTGGGTTAGGGAATCAAAATTTCGGGAGGGCGGTTGATTTTTGATTCTGTAATAGTGGAAAGTGCGCTCCGGCAAAGGTGGGGCCAGAGGGCAAATTTCCCTCACGTGTATAATCACGTGACAATAGTCACTGGCTCAGCGGTTCCGCCTAACCTATGGCCTTCTATCGAAGAGGTTAGAGTTTGTGGACGCTGGGTTCAAAGGTGTGTGAGAAGAAAGACCAGGTTGAGGCTTCGTTGGTCTCTCCGTGGTTATTTTTGTCTGAAATACGGCATCGAAAAAAAAGAAGAAGGAAAGAAAGAAAACTCCGCCAAAATGCAAGACACGGCTCAACAAGTTGACGACTTAATCGCCAACTCAAATCATATTTCAAAATGGGTCGAGGAACAGCCTGGTGAAGATCAGGCAAGGTGCGCAATTCTTCCGAAACAATTTTAATGTAAATGTTCTAAGAAAATAATGTGTAGTTGGGCTCAATCAATTTTCACAAGACTCCTTGAAGGTGCTTCTCAGCCTCGAGGAGCTTCAGGCAACTCGTGTGTAAAACTCTGCGGTTTCGTTGAGCAATCATCAAAGTCGCAATCTCGGAGCCTCAGACTCTGGGCATATTCCAGAGATGTTACTACCAGGCTCTTCAATTTCTATGTGGAATGGAATGAGTCAGACAACCATCGATCTATGAAGCTTGTTCTTGACCTGCTTCCTCAGCTTATCAGGAGAAATCCGGACGAGCAAGCTGGTCAAGCGACCAAAGCAGCTATTCTGGATAACCTAGTGTCGATCGTGACTGGAAAGTCATCAAAGCCTTTAGCCAAGTCAGCTATCAAGGCACTGGATCATCTCCTTACCAAGGACATTGTGGCACTGGATGAGATACGGTCTAGCTATGTCACCCTTCAACAAAAGAATGCCTCAGCTGATCCATTGGATCTGTGGAAATCTTTCATATTCGAACTATTCCATTGGATGACACTTCACTTCGTCTGCCCGACTGCGGGAAGGTTTATCGTCTGCTTGTACCGCGGTCTGAGAAACCAAGACCAACAAGAGACACCAGTACAACTGAGCATTGAGACATGGCACAAGTGGCTTCTCGAAGCCATTAATGAGGAACCATCCATTCTGGAGTCTGTTAAAAACTATATCTTCCTCCCTCTATTCAAGGCCGACAAGGACGAAGCACTAGATTTTCTGAAGAGAATGAACGAACATGAAGCTGTCTCCGCAGGCGATGAGATAGATCTTAATCTCCCGGCTTTGCTGCAACTGGCAGCCCTGGAGATTGGCAAAAAAGTTGGCTTGGTGGAAGAACCCGGTGAGTTCACAAGTTTGCATAGACTGGTATTTGCTAACTGCCACAGCACTGGGTGATGATAAGTCTGCAGATAGCGACTCATCGATTATACTTGATGAAAAAGTGTTAGAAAGTGTTCTTGGCCACCCATCTCACGAAGTTCGATCTCTCGCACTTTCGCTGCTCATGAGCTCGCCATCAACAACACGGCCTTACTCATCCACAGCGCTGGATCTACTACGCAAGCATCTGGCAACGTACTTTGCTGATTCGGATGCTAAGTTCCGAAATGAAGTGGCCGGAAAGGTGAGGGATATGTTCAAGAGAGTTCGCGGTGCCATCTTCGTGCTTAAAAAGAGCATCCCAAGGGCAGCTGCTCGCAAGCAAAAAGAGCAGCCGGGTCAGGCTCAAGAGTCTCGACACATCCTATATCGAACCAACCTTATCTCACTCCCGGAAGCCCAACTGGTACACTGCCTGGAGTATCACGAGAAGTTTCTGTTTTGGTATATGGGCTTCTTATGCAGCGAGTTGATACCGACTGCTTCTTACCAACGACACAGTGCTTCTCTCAAGGCTGTCACTTTCATCCTTCGAATGGAAGGAGAGAAGTCGAAAACATGGGAGACCGCAGATGATCAAACGTTATTCTTCGATCAGTTTGGTGGTTCATGGTTGCGAGCCTTGTCAGATCTGATCATGGATCCATTTGACGACATCCGAAGCCATGCTGCTACGGTACTGAAGTGGATATTTCTAGATCATCGCTACAGGAATTTTCACCTCATGGCTCAACAGGGCAAGATGAATCCAGCCGAAGAGCTTGTAGAACTTCTGAGGCGATCTGAAGAGCTTGCTCGCAAGACTGCCCGAGCTGATCATTCTGACGGTGTCGCTAGAGTATCCCAGCTACTATATCGGTTCTCTGAGAATGAGCAACAGCGGGTTGCCCTTCTTTCAAAGTTGATCGGTGGCCTTCAGGAAAAGCTAGTAGTGGCTGAGAAAGATCTCGGCAAGGCAGTTCTAGATGCGCCGCTTCACGGTGATTTCGCCTCTCTCTGCTATATGTGGCAGGTTGTCTCAGAGCTCCAATTCTCTGAGAGTGAGCTACAGTCTGTGCAAGCTCTACAGGATACTCTAGTTACCTGCTGCGAGCGAGCGTGGGTCGCAGTTCGTGACATTCTGTGCGATGACTCGCCAGAAGGTCATCTGCCTCAGGAGCTGGAGGAGGTTGATGGACTTGATACTAAGGATGTGCTAAGCTACAGCTTTCGGTCGGTTCATGAAGCAAGGTGAGTCACCAAATATTTGAAGTGTAGTCTCAACTAATAAGTATTAGCAATCTTATGCGAATCCTGGTTTTGTCTGTCAAGCAGCGATCTCGCCAGGGAAGAATCTGCCCATCGAGAGAGGCATATGAGAAGATAGGAAACTTGTCCTTCACTCAACTAGCCAGCCTTAGACACCGCGGTGCTTTCACCACTGTCGCCCTGACCTTTTCAACATGTTGCCAACTAGTTAAGCATCTAGACCAAGGTGGTGCTGTAAGTGGCACAACACTGCTTGAGCTGTGGTACGCTGTAAGTTCCATATCCTGTACAGCCCTTCTGAGTTTAAGAATATTGGGGGGCTGTTGATTATACGATTGAGATGTCATCAAGTTAACTCATTTTAGGGTACACTAGAAGCTATCAATGCTCAAGTATCAATCACTCGAAGATCTGCCGGTATTCCAGCCATGATGACAGGCGTCCTATCCGCAAACACAGCCAACCCCTCCTTTGAACAAGTCATGTCCAAGCTCATGGAGATCGCCAGTCAGGAAGCCCGCGTCACCGAGACAGATGGCTCAAACCTGCCCCAGGTTCACGCTTACAACTGTCTAAAGGAAATCTTCAAGAGCTCTTACCTGACAGCCATGGGAAACAAGTCTGAGAAATTCCTACCTCAATGTCTCGAGTTGGCAGCGAATGGCCTCAAGTCTGAACTGTGGGCAATCCGCAATTGTGGCTTGATTCTGCTCCGTAGTCTCATCGACTGTCTCTTTGGCTCTCATCAGAGCAAAGTCCTCATGGAAGCGGGCTGGGATGGCAAAGCCAACCGTATCGCCTACCACCGCTATCCTTCTCTGCCAAAGACTCTTATCCATCTCCTTAAGTCAGGCCACCAGATGATGGCGTCTATAGCTGCCAGCTCAGCAGCAGCTGAATCAGTCTTCCCAGCTCTTGACATTATTAGAAGAGCTGGTCCCCCGGAGGTTCTCCGAGAAGAGCTTCAAATCCATATCGCAAAATACTTGGTCAGCCCCGTGTGGCACGTCCGTGAAATCGCGGCTCGAACTCTTTGCTCGTGTCTTTTGCACGCTCAGTGGCTTGATACCATCACCAGTTTGGCTGCCGAGTCAGTTCGCTCTCAAATTGGAAATGTTCAAAACCATGTGCATGGTGTTCTTCTAGCGCTAAAGTACATTATTGATCGGTTGAGTGAGGTCATGCCTGAGCAGTTACAGCGTAAGGATACTCGTGTTTCAAGGTGGATAACCGCTAACGTATTAATAGAAGACATTCCTAAGCTGTCTGGATTTCTCATCGAATATTGGCGTGAGATCCAGACACTAGACTCGCCCGAAATCCCTGCTGCCTATCTCGAGGTCGTGAACCTCGTACGAGTTCTTGCCAGACCAGGAGCTATTGATCTTGTTCAATTCAAATTTCCCGCCTTTAACAACCGAGAGGGAGCTCTCCTCAGAGCACAGCGTGTGATCCATGAGGTCCACTCCATAGCTGAGGGTAGTGGCCAGATCGAGGATCTCAATACCTTACTCCTCAACGAGACTATGGGCGTCAACACAGTAGTCACTGGTCTTGAGACGATACCCAAGCTTTGGAATACATCTTGCCTCTCAGAGCAAGCTGTGAACCAATTCTGCAACTTGTATCGCGACATCTGCGTAAAAATCGGTCCTGCAGAGCCTCGTGTTATTGCTCTGGAAAATCTTACCGAGATTCTGGATCAAGTTCTGAAGAGCAAAAACCTGGGTCTCATCTCGCCGGGCATGCTCTCAGAGATTTGGAACAGTCTGCCATTCAGTTCTCTTAACCCAGCCCTGGCCAATGCCGTAATCAGAATTAGTGGCTGCATTATAGCCATCCTCAGTAAGACGCAGATTATCACTCCTGAAGGTATCAAGAACTGGGGACATATGATGGCCGAAGCTGGTCTAGACGACAAGGTAAGGAGAAAAATGCATTTCAGTGAACCTTCTGTACTGACACTTCTGCAGGATTTTGATACCCGTCTAGCCACAGCCGAATCCCTCTGTTCATTTTTCACTGTCATCGAACCAGACAAATCATGGGCTCATGAAGAACACCTCTCTGTTATCCTCGCCCTCTACGATTCACTCAACGACGACGACGACGACATTCGAGACGTTGGATCCGCAGCAGTCAAGAGCATTCTAGGCCAAGCTCTTGTTCCCATTGAAGCCGCCAATCGCCTCCTCTCATGGCTTGCTAAATGTTTCGCTGATAGCTCAACATTCCGCCAAGTCGTCGTTCGCCGCATCATGGGAAATTCTCGATATCCAGCCCCTGAAACTAGGGCGACCTCTATCAAGGATCAGCTGCAGGAAGCAATGAAGTTTGATGACTCGCTCTTCGTTATTGAGGAACAGAACTTATTCGTCGACGAGGTCAGAGAAATACAGCGCTGGGTTGCCGTCTATGAAAGTCTTTCGTGGGAGTCTAGCGATCCTTCTTTAAAGATACTTGCTACATGGACCAGCGAAGGCTTGGAAGTAATGCAAAGTCTTGCAAGTCAAGAAGACGGGCCTCTTGGATATGCTTCGAAACCTGAGGTCTTTGCTATCTTGTCACAGGTTGTTCGAGCTTCTGCCGCGCTAGCGAGGCATTGCTCTGATGATGGGCTCTGTGAGAGGATCACCCAGTCAACTGCTTTTCTCCAAGAGGGAAAGGGACACATATCAAGTCTTTTGTTACAACCTCTTGGAAAGATCTCACAAGCATAGAAAGGGAACTACAAGAAAAACAGGAAAATAAAAAAAGTTATAATTTGATGCTATTTATGTTTCATTGAAATATGTGCCTCCAACGCCTTGCATAAAAACCGGCCGTTACACGTGTGCTGTATGTGAATAGTAGTTGATCATTATTAGCTTCTTCCTCCCCAAATCCTTCTCTGCCAATCCACGCCTCTTCCTTTGTGGTATCTCAAACTTCTGTATGGGCTCTCTGGATTCTCTTAATGGATGGTGATGGAGAACCAGGACTGTCCAGCAGCCCATTCTTACCCAGCTTGCGTACAAGCATCGTATTCTGTGCCTGAAGCTCACCCACCTGTCCCTCAAGAAGCTCAATTTGGCGACGAGCAACATCTCGCTCAGCGCGAACGCGCTCAAGCTCAAGTGAGAGGTTATTCTTCTCCTCTTGTTCGGCTGCTTTACGTCGTCGCTCTTCAGCCTTGCGTTGATCTCGCTCACGCTTCTCCTCGAGCTTGCGCATCTCACGACGGTACTTCTCTTCCTGTTTTGCCACCTCCTTCTCGTGCTTCTCACGCATCTTGGCCAGTGTCGCAGCATCTTTCTCTTTGTCCCCAAGACTCTTGCTTTGTCGACGCTCTTCGAGCCTTGCCATTTTCTCATCGAGCTTTTTCTTCTTGTGTTCAAGCTTCTTAAGCTCCTTATCAGCCAGTGACTGTTGTGATTGTTGCTGGTTGGAGCGGGATGTTTCAGATTGGGACTCAACAAGGCTATCGGGAGACTTGTTTTCGGCGGTTACGCTCCTCTCCAGGGCTGATGCAAAGCTTCGGATCGAAGAGGTGTCACTTTCTTCCTTGTGTTGCTCCTGAGCGATGGCTGGAACGTTCGATAGGCTCTCGTCAGTGGAAGCAATATCAGAACCAGTTCCCCAAGTCTTAAGCAGGCCCGAAGGGATGTAGGAACTAGCAGTCCCTATGGCACTGGTAATAACACCGTACAGACCGTTACTGCCAAGGAAAGGATCATTTTGGCTGGGCGACATGACGACGGGCTCAACTTTAGTGGCTTCAATATTAGTGGTAGGAACTGGTCCGGCTGATGAATTTGCCTTATCTGCTTCAGCGCGCTCAGTAGTCGTGTCCATCTCGGCAGTCTGTTCTGGCTCTGCAAATCCATGCATGGCTTTGGCTGTCACCCACTTAAGGAACTTGCCAGCGTCACCCACGATACCCGGCGGTGTTCCCTTCTCGATAAGAAAGCGCGGGACGCTGCCACCAGGATCACTACGAGTCACCATAAGCCACTCAACAGCTGTGGGAGGTTCGTCAAGTGGCATTGAACCATGGCCTTCGCTACCAGGTTTCGGACTCGCTATTCTCCCTTCGTCTCGATCCAGTAAATCTGCCGACGACAGGGATCTCTTAGATGCAAAGTTGTCGACTGGGACTTCACGGATAACTTCGACTGATTCGTAGTAGCCACGAATAATGCCCTGACGAGGAGGACATTCAGGGTGCTCGCACGGTTTTGAAACTATCATGTACTGTCGGAGAGGTCGGGATCCTTGACCAGGCTTTACGGAGGTCTCGGAAGTCAGGAGCAGAGTGACAAAGTCTCGTGGGGCGGTCGGGCCAGGAAATTGGGCAGAAAGTTGGAAAACTATTGGTTGTTAGTCGAAGATATTCGGATAGTGATCGTATGTCTTGACTTGCCTTGCAGTTGACCATGATCACCAATCTGCGTATCCTCCACACGCTTATCAGCGCCAATACCACGAATGTTGCCACTTCCAGGAGCACCTTGGACCTTCATCGTCTCTGAAAACTCAAGAGAAAGACCTTTCTTCCAATCGTCAAACGAGAGTCCCTCGTGTACACTGCGCCGAGCGAACCATGCACCGCGTCCATCTTTGGCGCTCAGTTTGTAGACGTTGATCCCGAGAGGGTTTTCTTTGGCGTTAACTTTGATCTCCTTCCACTCCTTCTGTAGATCTTGGGCTTGGCCGATAGCTTCAGCTTTCTGTCGAAGGGTAAGGGCTCGCTTTATATCGGGAGCTGAAACCGCCGATTCCGTCTTGGACCGAGCTCGTCCTGTAGAATATGAAGCCTCTCTCTTGGAGGGCACGGGAATAGACTCTACTACAGTCTGTGTCTCTGAAAGGATATCGGCGAGGAACTCGTTGAGGTCATCTTGGGGCACCTGTTCCCACTCAACAGGGCCCATAGCCCCGAGAGGTTCGTGGTGAGTACCCCCCATATTCGTTCGTTGTCGAGTAACTTATGAATATGATGGATTCGCGGTGGTTTGGATATTTGTAAAATCGACCAAGATATGCCCTCGTGCCTGCCTTCGAGAAACGGACGGATCAGCTCAGAAAAAGGTTTCGATAAAACAAGGAAGTCCAAAAAGTCGCTAAGTTTCAAGATGAAGACGTCAGGAGGAGAACAGAGTGAGATAAAGCCAAGAGGACCAGGCTAGAAATAGAAATATTACCAAGAACCTTTTTACTCTTTTGGCCGCGATGGGCCACGATCAACTGCCGTCATTCCCGCTCATTGACGTCACTTGAGCTCACTAACCTTCAGTGGCCAAGCCTTGCGCTCCCACTATAACTTAGCGCCCGAGGCCCGCTGAGTCAACTTGCCCATGAGGGCACGTTTATTCGGAATACACGGATAGAAGGTCCCCGAACACCCCGGATT
>JABCJY010001210.1:0-50072 GCA_013184415.1 Fusarium concolor
CCTCTGGCATTTACCGTGACATTTCTGACACTTTCTATTCTTTTTTATGGAAATTCATACGTCGGCTTCTGCTATGTCTGTCAAATATCGCACAATCTGTCTGTCCTCTTTGATTATCACAATCCTGCACATATAATAAACAAATAGACTCATCATAGACTTTGAAACTCTGATACAACTTGACACACAGAAACTTTATCAGTCTCAACTCGACGAATACTCTTTTAGGGCGACATTCCCCAGCTTTTGGCAACATTTCTTAGGGTGCCACAAATGGAGCCTCATCACAAATGCTCGCTACAGTGAATAACCTCATCAGGCCTCATTCTGACAGCGGGAGGCCACGTTGGCTATCACAACTTGGCTGCATATCAGTCAATGGCATTAGTAGATTACAATGTCTTGGTGGCAGGACAGCCCGAGTCAAGTCCAAGCCAGCTCAGCAAGGATATACCTACTATCTTCTAGAGTCTCTCTCTCTCTCTCTCTCTCTTTCTTACCGCTCTATCTTGACCGTCTGCATGACCAGTATCAATCAACGGAGTCTCTTCTCCTCGCTCCTAGTCTCATCTCTCAAGTGTAGTCGCAATCACAATCACAATCATATCACCAACTGCTTCTCTTGTCTCAGACATTGGTCAACTAACACGCCCCCTTGGTCCGCTGTCCGTCTACGGCTGTTCCCTTGGTCGAACTGGCTTGACTCATTTCCACTTTTTGCTCCCTTCTTTTCTATTCTCCGCCTAAAACAAAGGCCAAGCACAGTCCAAGAAAAACCTTGTCGCCTCATCAGATCACTACCTCCTACCATTCACTCACTCACTCACACGCCCCCTTAGGTTTGTCCACTCTTGATCGCGGTGTCGGTCAATAGTCCCCCTTGGTTAGAAGGTATTCTATCCCCTATCCATATGCTATGCATGCTCTTCTGGCAGTCCTAGCCCTGCCCTGGCCCTAACTCGCCGCCGTTGCAGTGAATAGAATAGAACAGAACAGAGAGTGTTGCAAACCGGGTCCCTGGAATTGCAGTGCACCACGACAGAAGGGCTGTCATTACAACCCCTGCCAGACTCTACCCACTCTAATGTCAATATGATAGGCATCAGAAAATCACTCGTTTTTTATCGGTTCTTAAATCTGCTTTTGGTGGCTTGTCAAGATATCAAGCGACGCTTGGGCATCATCAATTTGTTCGAGAATATCGACGTGTTTGAGCTTAGAATATAGTAACCGCTCGGGCCATGCATTACCAGTGTCACAGTTATAAATAATCAATCTACCTTACGGCTTGTACTTGAGGCGAGAGTTTGGTTTGGTCTGGTCTGGTCTGGCCGGTTCTGTAGGTGCCTGATCTTGCAGTTACTGTAATTGCAAGGACAAGCCCGTATCACTAGCATCAAACAGTTACATCACCAGCAAACATCTTCAGAGCTCAGACCAGCAATTAAGCCAAGACTGCCATGCCATGTCTTTCTGACCGACCACATCAGCTCAAGGTCATGTGCTTTTCCCGCCCAGCGCTCCCGCTACAAGTTGAGTATCTGAGTACCTAGATGAGTGCTCAGACCAACATTCCATAGAAGCCCTTTTTCAAAGATTGACAGGGGCTGACTGTGCCGGATGAGACTAGAGAGAAGAGCACGTACGCACGCACGGGGCGGTGGGAATAGTCCCGATGGAGGGGGGAAAAGAACCATATTTAGGGAGTGTTTCTCAGTGTTTGTTCCCCCTTGGCAAGGCACACAGACACGCTCAAACACGCCCTTGACTTTAGTGATGAATGATCAGGGTGACAGACGACGATAGAAACGCCTCTTAAATGCTAGAGGCCAGATTAGGGTACAGTATAGTGGAGGCTACTGCAGAGTAAGCAATACAGACAGATCAGACTATATTAGCAAGCCACCACCTACTGTAACTAACTCGTTACCCGTTGTATCAGCCAGCCATCGTTGACCACTACTGCACTGCACTACATGCATGCCACAAGGCTGTATGCAGGTTGGAGATGCCATTGATGATCGAGCCCAGACTGTTATCGTTTAGATGGTGGTTAATATCAACCCTGGCCCTGTATATGGGTTGAATGTTTGCCTCTCTCTCTCCAATCTCCCTTCTTGAGTCTTCTGCATATCACACACGCCCCTCTAGTCTTGCATCACCTTCTTAGCTCACGGTTTGTTCAGTAAGTCAGGCTACCTTAGCAAAGAGCGGCTCATCCAGTTTGCCTGCCCCCCCCGGTCATTCCTTTCCCTTCTTCCCTTGATTTGATTTGATTTGATTTGATTTTACGGTTAGTTAGCCTCTATTTGGTACATTCTATAGGCTGTCTTCTGTAGGCGATGCTGTAGGTAGGTAGTAAGTAAGACATGCCCGGTCTGTACCTGAACTGACTTGTCTCAAATACTAACCAACGGCGCTGTAATGCCCGCAACCGAGGTCGCTACTGTAGACGCCTTTCCCGCTTCCGTGCCCTAAACTCACAGGCCCAGTGCTACCGTACGGGTATGTACATGCTCTGACTGTCCATGTCATCGGGCTATCATCATCAAATTCAAAAGTCTCATACTGTACTCCCCAGTACCTCTCAGTAGTTACCCATGTAAATCTCGGTGCGGTATCTGCCGCGTATCCGCCGGGACTCTTCGGATGACACACGATTACCTCCTACCTCGCGTTGGGGCCTTCATCTCACCCCCTCGGCTCTCATACTGTACATACCTACTGTTCTGTTCTGTTGGAGGTCACCTACCTACAAGAGGCCTGTTCCCTGATCCCTTGGTTAGCTCTCAGTTGCTAGTTCTTAGTGCCTAGTCCCCCTGTCCCTGGTCCCCTGTCTTACTTGCCCAGTCTTAGTCTTGGTCTCTGGCCCCTTAGCTCGACTTGACTTGACTTGACTTGACTTGACTTCTGTCCCATCCCATCCCCTCTCTTGCTGTTTGCGTGTGTCTCCGCTTCTTGATCACCTCCTCTTCCTCTACGTAGACAACCAACAATCGATCCCAAGGTCTGTCTCCCAAAGACAGGTTGGTTAGCTTGATTTTAGTACACTACCAAATCCACTCTCAGCACCGACAACCTGTTGGTTGGTTGTGCCATTAAATCTCGACTTTTTGATTGGCCTTCTTGCCCTTTCTTATCCACTTGTACTTGTCCTCGTAGGAAGCCAATCAATAGCTGAGCTCACCACCAAGACCCAAGTCCAGAGCCAGAGTTGGAGTTGGGGCTGGAGCTGGAGCCGGAGCTGGAGCTAAATTCCAAAAAGCAAACAAATGGTTTCTCTTCTGCCCACCGAGTCTCTCCCTCATCGCTTATCACATTCGTGTGTACTATCAAATCACGTACATAGTTCCATCATCTCAACAATAGTTCTTTTGTATGTACATGGCTGTCACCCTACTGGGTTCCGGCCATTGCGATCAACACTCTCAGTTACATAGATAGGCAAGAAGAAAAAAAGCAACAAACGTCAACAGAAATCTTGAAAATCGCCCGCATCCTTTGCTATCATCCTCCGCCTGTAGCCCTGAGCTATACCATTGCCGTGTCTGTTTTGCTGTTCCACTCATCGGTCGACCACCTTCTCCTCAACTGTCGACACCTCTATCAATGTCCTCTGACCTTCTTCTTTCCTCCATTTTCCCTAAACACCTGTAAACGTAACACGAGGTCGTATTGCTACAGCCCTCGCTCTCGCTCTATCTACCCTGCCGGCAACAGTAGCGGAAGACGTAACACAACCAACCCAAATGTACAAACGTATCAAAGCATCAGCATGAATAAAAACAAAACCGTTTGGTGCCGTGAGGCTATCCGTCTTTCCTGGAAACACATACTGACCGACCGATTAAAAAGAATACAACGAC
This sequence comes from Fusarium concolor, assembly GCA_013184415.1. Classification (NCBI taxonomy): domain Eukaryota; kingdom Fungi; phylum Ascomycota; class Sordariomycetes; order Hypocreales; family Nectriaceae; genus Fusarium; species Fusarium concolor. Next base: position 3,867 of record JABCJY010001210.1, read on the forward strand.
TTCGCAGTGGTTGCTTTTTCGGGCAAAATCCTTCCTCCCCCGAGAAAAGAACAGTATGTCAAGCAAGGGCAATGAGTGCACATAAATCAAATTCCGCATAACAAGGAGTCCAGCAAAACAAGACATAGGAGAACCGAACGGAGGGGTCGTTTGTTGCCAAACTTGCGTCTTTTTCTAGATCCTGACATCTTGTCCTGTATTTGTTATCGCGCTCCCCCTCCGCTTTGTGTTTTTTTCTGCTCTCAAGCCACGCATGCTCCTATCGCTTCCCGGTCAACGAAAATGTAGGCGTGGAATCGAATCGAAAACGGTATTAAAAACAATGCAATCGTTATCCACTTGTCGGCTGCCTTCCAGCGGGAAACCGACAGACTCGTCGGCAAGCGTTGTCGTATGTAGTTTCGACCCTCCCCGTTGACCTGTCCGGCAGCGTCAACTCTCGCTCCGTCATCTCGTTAGCGGCTGGCATCTCGTCGTCCGCCTGGTTGACCAGGTGCAGGTCGGTTAAGCCTATCAATCATAGTCTTATCGATATCGCTCTTATCTACCAAGTTGCTCAGACTCATGACCGATGCATTTCCTCCTTGAGATTGTTGTCCTTGTCTCGCGGGGGTGGACGCACCACTTGACCCATTTTGGCCTGTTGGAGATCGACCGCCGGGCGCAGAAGCTGCATAGCTACCAGTCGGTGCAGCTTGAGGCAAACTGCCGCTCGTTGGGTTCCGGGGGCTCTGTCTTGCACCCTGATACGGTGGGTACCCAACTCCACCTGGGCTGCTATGATTTGAGAACTCGGCCGGGGACCTTCTTCGTGGATCTTCGTCTACGGCGCTCCGTGGAGGAGGCAGCCTGTAGGCGTCATCCTGTTCCTCTGACGTCCTGCGGCGACGTCGCCCTGCAAGTTGGCTACCGTCGTCGGTTCTCGCATCGCCATAAGACGAGAAAGATTCTGTAGGCGATTGAACAGGTTGGTAATAATTCCCTGGAGGAGGAGGGCCACTAGAATGCTGGTAAGCAGCATGAGGCGGTGGAGGCGCCGGGACGGTGCCTGGTGCCAACGGTTGCCCATAAGCACCAAATAGCTGAGTACCTGGAGGAACACCTCCTGGAATTGCTGATACGGGGATGAAAGCTGTCGAGCTTGACGAAGATACGGGCTGGAAAATGCATTCTTGGTTCATGCGGGCGCAGTTCTGGCACTTGCCTCCGGGAGCGCTCTGGTAGCCGCTGCAACGGATCTATACATAGTCAGCATTTTTGAGCAACAGAACATTTCTCAAGCGTTGCGCCAGTCACGAACCTTTCTCTTACGGCAGTACCTGCATGCAATTGAAGTTCTTTGTCGAGGGGCTGCCTGTGTCAAAGGCGCCGCATTGCCGGGTCCAGGGTACTCATATACGTTATGGCGATAGCCTGGGTGGCCATTTGGCGGCGGAGGTCCTGGAGGAGGAGGCTGTCCGCGATAGTAAGTATAGTAGGGATCCGAACCGTACGGCTCTTGCCCATATGCACGGCGTTCATCGTAGTAGCCACCTCGCTGATCAGGTGGAGGAGGAGGATAGGCCGAAGATCGGGGGTCAGATTGCGGCTGTAGAGGCGGGAGATACTGTTGAGGTTGACCGGGCGGAGGCTGATGACCGGGAGGTGGGTAACCGTTGACGGCATTGGGAGATGCATATCGTGGGTCAGGGTAGCCACGTCCTTGAGCTGCAGGCGGCGGGCCATAGCCGCGAGAGTCGTGAATAGAGGGCAAAGTGACTGATGTAGCCATGCTGGATGGAGGAGCGTCGGAAGGCCGCTGAGTGGTATCAGGTGGTGGGGGATAATGCGACTGAGGTCGAGAGTGAGTGTCATCTGGGCGGCTCTGCTGGGGATACTCTTTTCGGTAGCTGTCGTCGGCCATGCTATGTTGAGACGCAAAGGGCCGCAGACGGGCAGATGTAGTCAGCGACAATGAGACCAATTGCGTGAAGTTGAATGTGCTTGAGGACGTCTCTGCGAATAAGCATTTGGCGGTGGGAATAATTCGGGACCAAGACGGAGAGTAGTGGAAATGGTCGAGTAATGAATCCGAGTCGTCGAGATCCTGGCCGGCCCTTTTCTTGCTTGCACTGTCGCGCGTGTATGCTGGTTGTCCCTGTTCTATTGCAAGTCAAGTCGACGGGATGGCTGATTGTTGCGAGTCAAGAATGAGCGAGCGAATGAATGTCTCGGCGGGAGATGACAACAGATTCCACGAAGTCTTGGAACCGCAATCCAAAGCCTGACCTGACTGACGGACGGACGTTGTGGTTCCCGAGAGGCGGAGGGTAAAAATGGTCTCTGACGTGGGCGGGAAGAGTACGGCGGGACAGGCCGACAATTATAGCGAGGGAAGGAATGGGATGGGAGGAACCTCCGATCCAAATCTGATCCACGGCGGCGGCGTGCGTGGGAGGAGCCAGGAACCACCCAACCGTAACTGGAGCCTGGGGTTTTGGGGATTGTGGGTTTGCTTGAGAGGGACTGGGATTTGAGACTTGGGACTGGGGGTGAGAAAAGGAAAAAAATAAAATAAAAGAGGGGGCACTTCTGGGCCCTATTTTTTCTCTCTTCTTTCCCTTGGTCTTGGGGGTGCGGAAATAGTCAGGTGAGAGACAAAATATGTACTGTCTCCCTCCTGTTTGTCTTGTCTCGACTTGATGTGCGTGGCTGCAAGAGGAGATATCCCACAGAAACCGTGCGGATCGAGGTGATGCTGAGATGTCTCTGGCGCACGAGAGAGTTGGCAAGAATCTGTTTGCCTTTTTTTTTTTTTTTTTGCTTTTCTCTCTTCTTTTTTCTTTTTTTTTGTGTCAGAGACCACTTGATCGCAGCACCAGCTACCGCTCCTTCATCCGACGTCAAGGGCGTACAGAACTTCAGCCGTTGCTGCTTTGTTGTTCCTTGGGAAACTGTTGACAGAAAGAAAAGGGAGTTGAGATTGGAGGCTTGAAAGATATGGACGGATGTTGGTGGAAAGATCAGGTAAGATGAGAAGATGAGAGAGAGCTTTGGTAAGTGTTGAAGGTGAGTGAGGGTAGAGGGTAGATACACGGCGGGTGCTATGCGACGCCGGTTACAGGTAACTGCTAAAGTAACCCAACTGCCCTACCTACAACTCAAAATATCCCAAGCAATTGCGGCGACAGGGAAGTGGGGAGTGACACAGCGTGCGCCATAAGTAGGGGCAGGTAAAGAAGGTGAAGGTGTGAATCTAACAACAGAGACTAAGAAGAGTGGTTTGTGCGAGGGCAGGTGCAGGTGCAGGTGTAGTGTAGTGCAGTGTAGTGCAGTGCGGTATGGTACAGTTAGTGCAGTACAGTACAGTACAGTACAGTGCAGCGCAGGTGCAGAAGGAAGGAAGTTTTTAGGGTGTGGTGTGGGCAAGTGGCGGAGACCAGGGCGGGAGTAATGGGACAGATGGCCCGGTGTCGTGCCGTTCCCAGGGAACCGGCCCCAGCTAGCACCAAAAAACACTTTATGGGCAGGGCAGCGGGCTCCTGTCGGTCAGGGGTACCTTAATACTGTAGTGCAATGCTCTTCACTACCTTACACTGTAGCCTCTGGGTACCATGAGCAGGTACCGTACCCGCTGCAGCCTGCCCTCACCCAAGCCAGTCTGTGAGTGTATCTAGTCGTAGATGGAAGCAAACGGATGGGCAGCACGAGATTGATCTACGATCAACCTACCTAAGATAGGTAAGATAAATTAAGTGTCTATTCTGATACAAGCCACAATTTTCAGTAGCTGGCTGTTTAACAAACCACCAAAAAGGCAGGCAATAGCAACTGAGAATTAAGGAAACAAAGCATGGAACCGGGTCCGGGGCGTTTCTGGCGTTAAAGTCAAGTCAAGGGCTAGAAACCAGCCCAACACGGGAGATGAAATGATCAGCTAGCTGAGCACGTACCAGCTAGAGAGACAGACATAGCAGAATGGATTATGGATTGAGGTAGCATTAGTGACGGGTACAGTCCCAAGCAAGCCAAGGTAGGTAAACTTCCATTGTAGTAAAGTCAAGGGAAGTCAGGCAGGACAAGCAAGGCTACACCAGGCTCCCTATAGCAATAACACTATTCCTAGCCTCATTCATAGTCATGGTCATGGTCATGACCATGACTTAGCCATACGTACCCATCATAAACGCCTTAAGGGACGGACCGCAAGCGATTGGCCAAGTATGTATCGTATCGTACCGTATCGTCTTTGTTCTTCTGGGCCAGGGCCTCGATTCAAAAAGATGACGCGACACAATAAGTGGCTGCTGCTTTTCTTACTATCCTCTTATTCAATAAGAAATAAAAAGAGGCTTACCGAGGAGAGCTGGTGATCCTTGACGGCGTCCAAGGCTATCGCCTCCAGGCACGGACTATGCCTGTCATCTCCAGTATCGTCTAAGGTCCACCGTCTTGGGCTGGATTGTCCGCCTACTACATTTCAACGGGCACGGCGCCTTCCTTTCTCACGTGTCTTGTCTCTTTGTATTGCCCACTCTATGTTTCCTGGCTGGCACGGACATCCTTGACCTGTCTGTCCTTCGATCATGTCTTGCCTCTCATCCCTCGCTCTTGGCAGTTGGCTCACTCAAGCTCAATGAGCTCGTGCTGTCCCATTCATTAGCCGATTTTCTCACCTCATGATGCTGGACGGAAGTGACACAGTCATACACGTAGAGCTCGGCCTAACCCATCCAGAGTGCGTCAGAAGAGATCCGAAATTGGAATCAGCCCGCAAAGGCGCGGCAATTCAAGGTTTAATCCCCGTAGCTGTACTGTATGTGAATTGAAGGTCAAGCTGCTACAAGGTTCATTCGCCGCCCGCCGCTTTGGCGCCAATCGCTGAATCCGTACCAGTCATGAGGCCAATGACGGTGGTAGGTTCGTGCGTTTTGAAAGATCACACAAGCAATGTATGAACGCAAGATCAAGCGGGGAGATAACATGAGAAGATGTAAGAATAGGAAAGCAACGTCTGCGTATCGAAAGCAATGAAGCCTGTTCCTTTCTTGTGACAAACAGGTGGAAGAGCTGGGCGAATTGAGCAACCAAAGTGTTCGCCATTAGGTATTATTGCCAGAAGTTGTAGAGCCATGGAGGGTTGGCTGTCAACCTGGGGTGCGAGTCCGTCCCAGCAGTATGGAACGGGACGTGATATCAAGGCCAGCTCATGCCTGAGCATGAGATAGGTAATGAGGACACAGGAAAGGCGTCACAGGGTACGATACGCTGCTTTTTGCAGGGCGTATGAACATCGACAACATACGGATAGAATGCACGCATCTCACCATATTACTGCGTATTGGTTGGCATCTCGAATAGGCCACGGCCTCGACACACCACCTTTCATGACTTGGCTGTAGCATAATTGATGGTACCTTACAGCAGTCGAGGGGTAATTGAAAAGCCGAGGCGGCCACGGATGGTGGTGGATCCGATCAAGGAGGCGCCGGACAAGCCCAGCTGGAGTTTGGGCTAGAGCAATGCTCCAAGCGTCTCAGCCATGTGCAAGACTTATTATGGTATGTATGCCGCATCCCATAATGTATTACAAAATGGCGTTCTCATGACTTAACAAACGCCGGGTCCGATAAGAAGGCAGACACCCGATCTGTAGCTAGAAGAAACAAAAGATCGAGGGGTTCAACTGAGTGTGCGTGAGTGCGTGTGTGTGTGTGTGTGTGTGTGTGTGTGTGTGCGCGTGCGCCGGCAAGCATCTTGTATGTGGACCTTTCCAACGAGGGGAGGCAAACATTGTATGAGTTGAACCAAGAAAAAAAAGTGTGGTTGAAAAGCTCGTGAAGGCCCGTTTGTCAGAATTGTAGTCGATAGACGTACGTAAGAGCTGGGTAGGTGGGCATTGATAGCCTGGAAACGACCGAACCTATCAGCGGTGAGATATACCCTGACCTTAGAAGTGACTTGCTAGATATGGCATCAGCCTAGCCAGAGACATCGTATCTCAGCACGTAAAGAATATCGGTGACTCAGGGCAAACCGCATTTGCAATGATTCGCCGTCGACTAGACCATGAGGGTCGTTTGTCGAGTCGAGTTTGCAACTGAGAGGCTGTCCAATCAAAAACCAGTACAGCAATGCTGGGTTGTTTGGAAAACCGTTGTCCTCTTGTTAGAAACAGGGACAGACGAATAGGTATTGTCGGGACGTTGCACTGGGGCGGATGGTCTTGGAGTTTCTAGAGCCCTGAGCCTTGGGCCTCTGCGTGGTCTGGGGTTCCGCGCTTGTTCCCGACGGCGGGTTGCAGAGGCGGCCGCAGGATGCATTACCAGCGTGTACGAGGAGTGCCTGATGTGCTGGGTGCGTAGCCTAGCCCTCTTCAGGGGTATACCTATGAATGATGATGCTGGGAAGCATGAGCGTGCAAACAACCCCAACCCCGGTAGCAGACGTGGGACCTGGCTGCTTCTGTGTTCGGTGGACCTCGGTGCGATGGGTTTGAGCCTTGGGCGACGATAGTGGAAATGGCCGACGCAATTAGTTAGTGTACCTTTTCATGCGAATCCCTTGGTCTCATTCATGCAACTCGACCGCTTTCTGTTGCGTGCAGTTTTTCGTCTTCTCCCTTGCATTTCACTATTGTTGGTCCTTCATCTGACATGGATATCTCAGTATTGGTGTCAGCCTCAATCCAATGTCTCTGCTCCGTTCATCATCCAATGCCTTCAGCAGAATTTTGAGGGTTCGTAGCAGGCACAGCAATGCTGCCGAAGTCGGCAAAAACGCATGAGCTGAGGTGCTTCAGCCCTTATCTGACTGCGTTGACAGAAGAGAACGCCTTTGTTCTCTCAACATGTTGGATTGTAGATTGGTGGATTCTTAACTCGATGTTGATAAGAAATTGGCACGGCTTTATGAGAACGAGATGGGTGGACGCATGACGATTTTCCGGGATGACGGGAGCAGGGCCACGGTCTTGCCAACGATCGCGGCTGCACGGCGCTGGGTTACCTGGGACGGTCCGGCCTGCGTTGGTGCTGTATGCTAGGGTTCTGGGACACTGAAACGCTGGGACCATTATGCCAGTGAGTTTGCCTCGAGCCTCTGATCCCGTCCATCCCCCATCCATTTTAGCTCCAGGGCCGATGTCGTTCATGGGTAGGCCCAACTGTCAGAGGCTCTGCCGCACCGTGGCAGGCGGGAGTGGTGTCGGTGAACTGGTATGCGGATGACAGAAAAGAGTACGCGGTAGATACTAGTAATCCCATCTCAAATTCAACAAAAACACGCCATTTTTGGCTTGTCTACCTACCATACTGAGTAACGCATTGGTACTCATTAGTGCACCAAGCGTCGAGCTCAGACCAATCCACCTGTGCTTTCGGACCAAGTGATGTGCCACTTTCATACAGTAGCACCCCGAAGAAAAGAACACACTTTGGTGCAAATATTCATGGAAGATACAAACAGATTCAGATAACTCATGCCACCCTTCTTAGCCTTTCATGAACGCGGGGTCAGTTGAAGATAGATGGGTCATGCCGCGCGACAAGCGAAAAGCTGACATGCAGTTTCGGCAAACATTGAGGTGCGTCTGCTCACCGCTATGTATGCCATCACAGGAGCTTTTGACAAACAGCCAAACATAGGATTATGCATTGCGACGGACGTGAGGCACTGCATAAGTACATCGATATACAGTGGTCTCTCAGCAATAATCGATTTGGTTATGCGGTGAGTATCAGGATTGTACGCCGCCTGTGATATGATGTTGTAGTTAACTCGACGATAAGCAGTTCAATGTCTGCTTGGTCGTTTAAGCGGGAATCGCACACCCGCGGGTCCGTAACTTCATTCCATGGTCAGTCTATTTTATAGACCGCACGCTTCAGGTCTTTAGTGATCTGGTGTACAATTGTATATCATAGCAGTAATTGACTGGACTGAGGCGATCTGCTTCGCTAATGTTCGCCTTCGGGATTGTCGTCCTGCATCTTGACAAACCCGACAGTGGGTGGATGCAAGGTTTGTAAGGCCAAAAACAAAAAGGAAAAAGTGTCTCGGAGTTGAAAGCTCAGCATGACGCTTCATTGAGTCGGCACTGTTGTACAGCGACTCCCTCGCATTGGGATATCGAATATGGAAGAAGATCAAATCGCGGTGTACATATGCAAAGACTACCTTGTCTTGTTCTGAAACTGCACATCTGCAACAAAGTCGGGGCTGAGCCTGGCAGAGCTGCAGAACTGTCTGCAAACGGAATGATGGACCTTGATGCCATGGTTTTTGTTTGTCAACGCATGTCTTATGTGATAAATATGGTGGCAGAGCATCCATCCCATTGTGACAATACTGAATGCTGTTTGATCCAGAGCCACAAGCAACAAACGTTGGTTCCCATCCACCCCCACAAGGGCCCCGATACTTGGGTGGTATCTATCCCGTGAATGCACTGCGGTTCAACCCGCAACTCTCAAGATAGCGCCGGACTTGACAACCAAACGCGCTGTAAAACCCTGTACGCGCACGAGGTATCGACCAGCGGCGGTCCATCTGTTCATCCCTGCTTCATCGCTATGCCCTCAATGATTTTTGGCATTTTCTCGGGTTGGTACCCCTCTCTGACAGGGACCAGGTGACGAGCACCCACACGACTCATGCAGGTCGACGCTCAGCTCCACGCTCACTCATTGGCGCCAGAGTTGGCTTGGAACAAGCGACCAGTCAGGCACGAGAAAGCACACAGTACGGCTTCAGACAAACCCAATAGAATGGGTGCCCTGCGCTTTAGATCGGGCCATGACACACTACTCTCATGGGGAGTATGCACGTCCGATGACCCCTCAACATTGCCCCTCCTCAGTTTCACTCCTTGTGGTCCAAGTCTGTTTCTTCGTTTGTATGATTATGCAGTCATCCACACGACACAAGATACCTCGCCAAGTTGATTTGGGATGCTCATTGGCGTGTGGGCTTGCTATCTGTTTGAACTTGGACTTCGTACCGGCGAAGTGGTGCGGAGAAAGAAATCATTGCGTGCTTCTGCCAAAACTTCAAGTCTTGGTACTCGGACGATGTTCCAAGCTAGAGGCATTTTCAAGTGTGTGATGGCGTTGGGATTGAAGCGGGGTGATTGCCGATTAGAAAGGGATTTGGTGGCTGATACAGCCAGCGCCAATGCAAGCACCCACGAATTGCTCAGTTCTGTGACAGTCTTCCGGAGAACGTTACGCAAACGGTGGGAAAATGAGGCCCCGATCGCGGAGTTGATCATACCGAGTTAAAAACTCAAAAGACGCAAATCTTGACAACACTGTGATGGCCGGAGGTGACAAGTTGTAGGCCGACAAGTCGAATCCTTCGACAAGACAAGCCTGGGGTTAGACTCGGTCATTGGCTGGTCACCAGACTGCACCAAATCACTGGATGCCGGATCGTTGCGTGTCACGAACGCTGACTGTGGAGCAAGGCTCCGGTTCTCTGGAAACCGGAATAGAATCTGGGCACTATCAACGCCGGTGCTTGTTCCAGTGACCTGCAGCGAGCCAATTATGAACGTAACCTGTCCTTCTATCCCTAGCCACATCCAAGGCACGGGAGCGGCGGCCCTTAGGGCATCTTTAGCTTTGCTCAATGAAAGTCTGTTTTGAAAGGGGTGTCTGGTATTATTTGCGAAGCAGCAAGTTGCTCCATAGCACTCACCAGCTGAAAAATTACAGCCACTTTTTCTCTGTACATTAAAAATTTAAGACATTAGCAAAAGAGAGGATCTGGGTGGTTCTATGTGATGTGATTGCATCCTTCGCTGTAACAACCTGGTCATCTGCGTCATGCATGGTGGGATGAGCCAGCACGTCGGTTGCGTCAGATTATCAGCAGTGTTCAGTAGGTCGAGGCCCCCAAACGCTTGGTAAAGCGCATCTGGGGATTCGATTTCACGAGAACACGAACAGATATGGTCTGAGCTGTTCACAGAAAAGGCTCCTCCCGTCCCGGCCCTGTACGCCCAAATCCTGCGCTCCCTCATTCGCCAGTTGTGCAGAGTGTGTCTATGACCTTGTCGAACAACACCGGCCAGCACTGCACGATGTTACGCTTTTGCTTGCTCGTGCAGGACGATATGCATCATTGATACCTGTAGGATTCCCAAACCCACCCCTTTCCGCCAGGTAGTTGGCAGAACAAGCATACTCTGAAGGAAGCAGGCTTAGCCGTAATTAGGTTGCTGACCGCTAAACCCTCAAGTTGGAAGCCCTTGCTAATGCATCCGCCGTTGAATCGATGCCGTTTCTTTTGACCGCAAGAAGACCACGGGGTTCTCAGTTGGCTAAATCGATTGGGTTACCGAGTCAATTGGCACTGAATTGCCTATCCTCGTAGCCTCACCGTCTGCCTATTCAGGGCAAAATGCAGGGGGAGGGGTTTGACTATGTTCTGACCCATGACGACGGGATTTGCAAAGTGAGGCGAGGTGGTTGGCTTGAGCCAAGGATAGCCATCCTGACATCCATGGCAACTTCAAGTTAGCAACAAATGCAAGTTTGTGATTCAATTGTCGGTAAGCAAGTAGGTATCGTTACGGCATGACTGACGGAATGCCAAAATTGACGCAGTGGTGGCGGTTTTTTTTGGGTGGACCTTGGGTGGTCTGACCCATACGGGGCATGCGGCTTCTAGGTGCGCGTCGGGCCGCAAGGGCTGTCCCGCCCGAAGGAAGGAAGGGTTTTGAAGGGAGACAACTCTGGTCAACCCGGCAAGCCGCGTCAAGTCTGCTTCACGTGAAAAGACTCCAGTCATGAATAGATAGGAGCGGCAGGTCAACCGCCAACCGTCAGGTGCGATTATAAAGCCGCTCCCGATCACTGACCCAGGCAGGCCACAAGATACCTTGTTTAGGGGTATTAATAATGTGCCCAGGCTCGGCGAATGCGCTGCAATTAAGTTGTTTCACCTTGTGCCAGTGTTGATGCTCATCCTGCAGCAGACGTGGTGCGCTAGATTCAGGCGGGCATGGAATGCGTGGTCAGGTATGTAAGGAGGATATTAAGCTGAGACATTTAGCTGTTGTACCCAGGAGCCCAGGACAGCTGCGAAAATCCAATAAAGATAAGGACTTGTGCCCAAGGACTGCAATTGGATGGCATTGTACTGTTGATGTATTTGTGCGTGCATGTTTCGATCCATCTGAGGAATTGGAGCGGAGTGTCGATAATGCCCCGGTACATACCAGATGAGCGGAGCTGCAAATCCCTGTCGAGTGTTGTGACTTGTTGTGGGAGAGATTGCAGAGTAAACTAGCCTATCAGATCACAGGCCTCTCTATTTTCGACAGGCTGCTTATTGAGTTTTCTTTCTGGCACCCCTAAACGATGGTAGGGACCAACGCATCGGTCAAGCAAGCCTCTTGCAACAACAGCCATCCCATATGTTCAGAATGATGAGATGGTTGTGCCAAGACCCAGTCGTAAGTGATGATCGATTAAAAAGTACGGCGCAGCGGTATACGGTAATGTCCCTAGTATTCTGATCGTCGCTCACATGATCTAGATGAGCTGCATGGAAAGCAAGTATCGAAGCGCGGTGATGGCGAACATGCGACGTTGGTAGGCCTTGCTGGAGAACGCGCATGCCCAGAGGGGATCAACTTGTTGAGGCATCCAAATGATCATTATTGACATGCTCGCGGTGTCGGGTCAGCAATAACGAACATGGCATGGTTAACTGACTGGACGCAGGCAGGGGGCAACGAAGGCGAGAGTACGTACCCTGTCCCTGTCAGTGCGTTCTGAACTGCCACACATTGTTGCTCGTCACCACTGCAAAGCTCTGTAAATAAACATCCCCTCTCACTAAAGCATTAGAGTAACAAAGAAAATAACTGTGTGTCAGATGAAATTTACAAAAATTCTTCGTGGGACCTCTAGGTATGCTTCTTGGCCTTAGTATGAGTCAACTAACTGGTGAGAGTACCTGAAGAAACTGAGGACTGACAGGCAGTGGCGCAAGTTACATTTGGTAAGCACGTTTGATTTCGGTGGCTGTTTGGAAGCTGCCAACCGCCAGAAATTGCAAGCCACCTTAGATCGCACCTTCCACCAAATATTTAGAACCTTTACATAGCCAAGGTAGCCTTCTTGCCTAATGCGTTGAGGAAGGTTCATGTTACCTAATTCAAAACATCAGCAGAAATTATTCCACCCTCTCAATCGATCAATGTACCCTCCTTTTCAGTTCCAGCCAGGCGCCTTGCCGTGTCTCAATTGATACTTGCTTTTGTCTGCCTTCCTTGGATCTCAGCGCATTAGCCTGGCCCCTCTCGATTCCAAAATGATGTTGCTCCGGCGCACAGTATGAACAGCAGCCAACAGCTACTACCTGTAGCGAGTCGATGGAAAACGGGCCGTGCCATTGAGTTCACGATGGCCCCATCTCGCAAGGAGTATATACAGCGTACTAGTCGATAACATGCATGGATCATTTATAACGGCAATTTAATTCAGTGGAGGTGGAACTCAAAACTCGCGAGGCTCGGTACTCCGATTCTGTACCAAAGTTGTCTTTGAACAGCAGACTCCAGCCTCTTCAAAAACAGGCTGAGATGAGTTAGGCATCGAGAAGCAGAGAGAGGCAACGCCTGGCAATATTACGGCAAGCTGATGTGCAATCCACGCCGCTATCAATGCATGATTCACCACGTAGGTAGACCAACACCATGGATATGACCAATGCTGACAGAGCCTGCGGACAGAGCCTGCGAAACAGTCGCTCAGTGGAAAGACACACAAAGACAAGAGCCAACAGATGAAACAATTGCTCTGCTGAGCGCTTCTCCTACAGTGCACATACTGCAGTATGCATGTAACCAGGATTGACACTGCGGCTTGCACCATAAGCTCGCGCCACGCTCGCTTGTCACAATCTCGACTCCATCCCAAGGGTCCACCTTGGCTGGCCTGGTTGAGGCAAGGCCCGGTCCGCCAATCGCACACGTCGGTCAACGATCACGTGAGTTTGAGCTCATGCGGAAGATCCTTGCAAGCTCGGGTAGGCTGCATGTCTCCCGCGATCAGTCCCAGTTTTCCTCGGGCGCCGTGGCTTTAATGGTCGGGCCGCCATACCTTAATAAGACAGGCATCTCAAGGACATGATTGTCGACTTGCGACATCGCAATGGACGGGGGGGGGAAGCCCAGGGGTGCGCCAAGAAAAATTGAGCAGTCACATTTTTTTCTCTGACTGGCGTGGCAGTGTCCCAGATGTCTGGCTCTCCGGGCCGCCAAGAAGAAAAGAAAAAAAACAATGGGATGCAGGAGGAATCCTGGACTTGCCTGGAGAAAAAACAAAAATGAGTGCAAGGATAGACGGGTGCAGCTGCATCGATCCATCAAAGCCTGCCACGTCACAATTTCACGGCGCGGCACGGTCGCTGGTCACGGTCACTTCGCGCCATCCCGGGGCTGCATGTCATCCTGCGCCGTCAATACCTGGGTACAACAACTACAGTGCGAATTCTGGAACAGGGGCACAGGAACCGATCCCTTTTCCAATATTGGAAGAGAAGCCGCCGTCAGTCAGCCCCAGCCCTTGTCTTCAGCATTGATCCCCTCTTCGGCAAAGGAGCACGCCAGTTATTGCCGTCTGCCAATGCGGTTTTTATCCACACCTCAATCTGATATCCTTAAACCAGAGGAATTGGAAGAAATGTGTTTTTGGAGTCCGTTTGGTGCCTGGTCCGCACGTACCTGTTTGACGTGACACTGGCCTCAAGATACAGCGCTTCAAAGCAAGCGATGCTCTCTGTACAGGGACTCTCGCACCACGAGACCTCGCCTGCATGCACGGCGACCTGCAGGCTGAAGAATGCGCGTTGGTCTGGCCTGGAGTGTCATTGTATGATGAGACGGGAACGGGGTCCCCTGCGAGAAAACATGCCCCCGATTTATTATTGCTCTGCTCCTGTTTGATGATGAACGCTCCTTGCAGTTTTTTTTTTCGCAATGCATATTGTCTTGGTCTCGATTCAGCGACTTCCCGTCCGCCGCTGGTTCAGCCAGCCCGATCGTAATTCCGTCCGCACTGAGCGGGTCTTGTAGACACCCTACGGCGGCACCAAAGTTGCTGGTCACCAGCAAAGTGCATGGGCAGAAATTAGCCTTGAGCGCCGTTATGGAAGACCCTCTGCCGAATTTCGAGGTGCCGTGAATCCCGGCACACGGAGGATACTTTGGTGACGAGATGTCAAGTCCCGATGCCAAAAAAGTAAAGGTTTCCCTTCCCCGGCAGTCAGGCGGTGAGGTGGGCGATCTGAATGCGGAGCCATGTATGCATCCAGCCGACATTGCCTTTTCTTTTTATCTGCAGAGACCATCGTTTCTATTCGTTTGCGTTGTGACGGGCTCGTATCCAGTCTGGCGAGCGGGCGAACCAGCCTCGCCAAATTATCGGCGTACTCATACAAACAGTGAGTCTAAAAAAGAACTGCCGGCCGGGACAGGCCAGGCCAGGGACAGGCTGAGACAGTAGGTAACATGCACATCGTCCTTCTTGGAATGACCTGTCTACTGCAGCATCCAAGATGCATCTACGTTACCGCTTCGAACAAAGGAGCTGCTGCGGGATTGTATCATCCCTTGCAGGCTCGGCGATCAGCGTTGGCGAGGTGAAACCCCGCCCTTGGTTCTTTTTGGGCTTTATGCATATCAAGGCTCACAAGGCAGGATGCCATCTCGTACCACTTATTGATTAGGCGGCTGCATGGCCCTGGGCACTGCGACACCTGGGACCTTGTTTTGTGCAAAGATGGAGCATCAGGAATGGGATGGGGATGGGGATGGGGATGGGGAAGCCTGTGGTTAACATGGCTGTTTCTTGGTTACAATACGACTGTGACTGACTGTCATGGACTTCTTGATATGTACGTTCCCCGTTCCGTACCAACTACCAACAGTACATCGCACCCCTCGCGGTTGGCAAACCGGTGCGCTCGTGCAGCCGCAGGATCATGGATCACCCGCAATTCGATCCTCGTTTGGCCAAATGTTGTACTGTACCGTGCCCAGTCAATTCATTGACCACGACGTGTCCGAGGCGGCCACGTTTGTTGTCAAGGCTGCTGCAGTGTCCTACCATGGACGGAGAGATGAATGGCTGCTGTGCAACTCAGTTCGACAAGTCAAGGACAGCATGTTTCACCAACCATCAGGTGCACCATCATTACAGTATAGTTTCTGATTATCAAGGAGCCAGATAAGTCCTTGGGTTCTTGAAGGCGAGAAACACAGCTGTGCTGCGTGCTTGTCATGGAGCTAAACTGTAATGCCGGTATCAGAACAGCCCTCAACCGGGTGCGGGGTCTGTCATGGCGGAGATATCGAAACTCTGCGATCGTATGTCTGCGACACGAGATTTACTGTCCGAAAAGTCCCCGCTGCAGCTTCTATAAAACGACCAAACTGAGCAGTGGACAGAAGTTTGTCTAACACTGCATCATCCGGATCCGACTCTCTGTGAAACCACATTCTTCTGGCTCTCGACAGGCACCCGTTTGTTTTATGCGACGGTACTTGCTTCTCCTCTTGTGCAACTTGTTCGCTGTTTCACTTGGCACAGGCCCCGACCTTGCGACCATGGCCGACGTTGTATCCGAAAACCAGGCTTACTTTGGGTACGTATAACGAATGAATGTGCTTTTTAAGTCTCGGATCCTTCATCATAATACATTTCGTTGTACTCCCTTGCTTTGTTGGCGGTCGTTCGCTATGGAGGCTTCGCGCTAGCAGCCCATGCTCTGCTGTGCTACACAGTCCAGTCAAGTCCATCGCTAATGTGGTGCAATCACAGAAAGATCGCCAGCGAGTACGATCAGCGCAATGCGGATGCGATCGTGCAGTTGGAGCGCGGTATCCAGGAGAGGATCCCATTTATTGGCGTCAAACAAGGCGGCAGACTGCTAGACTACGCATGTGGTACTGGCATGCTTTCAAGGGTGAGCAGTTTCTTTCCTTCGGGAGATAGCATGCGAGAACGTTGAATTGAAACTGACGGTACGTTACAGGCGCTAGCACAGCATACAAGTGAGGCTATCGGCGTTGACCTCTCTGAAGACATGGTTAGGGTGTATAACGCCCAAGCTCAAAGTCAAGTTAGTATCACCCATACTGCATGAACTGCGAGGATGTTTTCGCCGTGCATTTGAGCCCTCAAGCATTTACAACTGTTCTAATAGTGTATAGGGTTCCTCTAGACAAGCTTATCAAGGTAACCTGGCTGATCCTAAGGATCCCTCCCCTGCGGCCTTTGCAGATGCCAAGTTCTTTGGTTTCGACGTTGCAGGCGTAGGACTTGGCTTTCATCACTTTGACAAACCTGATTTGGCTTCAAAGAAACTGGCTGAGCGTCTCAGCCCTGGTGGTGTTCTCTTCATCATTGACTTTGTCGCTCACAAGATAGACCCCGAGTATGCTACCTCGCGTGGTATTACACATCATGGGTTTACAGAGGATGATATTAAGAGGATGTTTGAGAGCGCTGGGCTTACAGACTTTGCTTATCAAGAGTTCCCGGAACCCATTACATTCAACGACCCTGAAGGAAGGCATGGTCATGGTCATGATCACAGTCATGGCCATAAGCATGAGCACAACAATGACAAACACGAGCTTGGTGATGGACACAACCATGGAAATGGAGAGAAGGGCGGCTGTATGACCAAGAGGTTGTTCATTGCCAGAGCGTCAAAGCTTTGAGGTAGTGTCTGTGTTTCAAAATGTACATGGCATGGCACCTTCAGTCAATGTCGCCATCCCCAAAACTCAACCCCCCTCGATGTTCACGTTTGGTCGAATAGACTTAGGTTAATTAGATCCATCAAAACATAGTCTTGCATGTCTACTTGGAAGCTCTCCATTTATTGGCTTGTCTCATGCAAATGTGTAACCGTGATTGCGTCTCACAATCGAATGCCTATATCATCTCTCAAGGTCAAGTCTGACTGCTGTCCAGGGTAGTCAGCTCTTCAGGTACAAGCACTACATCATCCACCTAGCACTGGAATGAATAATCTATAGTCGATCTCACATTCCACGCCCCAACTGCGATCCATAGCCAGCCTCATCCGATCCAGTAATCCGGTCTTGCTTTGGTTAAACAGAAACAGCCGTTCGTGTCCGGAGGCTACTACCAGTCCGGCGAGTCCTTCGCCCTAGCAACAGTGTTAAGATCTGCATAACCTCCCTCCCTTCAAAGCCTCTCCTCACACCCTTACTTATTCTCATCGGGACCGTCCCGTCCCGCCCTTGCGGTCGACGAAAAACTTTGTCCAGAGGGGTACGACCTGCAGGTCTATTCAGCTGGCATGAGCCAAGCCACTTTTTTTATCAAGGGATGAAGCAGATCATACGTGGCACATTAGTCAATTGAGTTGAAGTAGGCTATGAGAAATTGGAAATGACCTCCTTAACAGAGAAGAAAAGAAGGGAGGCAACGAATGGCATTTTCCGGAGCGGCACGATCCCGTGTCTGGGCGGTAGTAAAGGGATATTTATCATGTGAGCTCCGCTCCCTTCAGCCTCATCTGCGCTTCCAGAACTCTCATAGCAAGGGTCTTTCGAGTCGTGCGACGAGGCCCCGCTTAGACGCCCTTTGTTCTCGAGAGGCATTTGGGTTAATTTGTAAATAAGGGTGAAACGGACTTGATTGTTGACGCTGGTGCCACCGAATGAACGGAGGTCTGGTCATTTGCGTAGTTCAAACACAACAGACATGTATTGATGTCGTAATGCCTGGCTGGCGTTTTCTGTGCGAGGTCAGCTCAATCATCGAAATGTCTGTTGGTCATGTAGTGACTGATGCAATATCATAATGGGGTCTGATCATCGGAGATTATGAATTTCCCTCTCTGGACTAGGGGGACTTGGCTCAGCTGGTGGTGCGATCTTGCAACATGTTCATTAAATAATCAATTCTATGCTCTAAGAAGTCGTCGGTGTACTCTGTAAGTGTCTGGGGGGTTTGGTGTAGAATGCTGGTTAATCTTGACCGTCGAGTTCAACGACAAAAGCACCACCAAGGAGAAGAGCCGGCTCTTCGATTCTATGGTGCTCATAGCTTGGATATCGTCAGTAAAGTTGACACATAAAAAGTAAGCAACCGTTGTTGACTTACCTGAGTGTTCCAACACCGCCGGCTTCCAATAAGAAAGTAGGGCCTTCTCGCAAGGCGTATCCGGCCCATCTCATTGCAAAGGCACGTAGAATGTGCCCGTGAGCAACAAGCAAAACATCACCGCATTGGTCGCTTCCCTTGTCCATGGCTGGCTTGTGCCATTTCTCACGAATCTCCTCTATCAATTGGTCAAGTCGTCTTGTGACATCGTGAGGGGCCCTACCGAGAATGTTAGATGAAACGATCGTGAGGATGGCATTCTGATATAGGGTAAGAAGAATTGGTTGAGCACTCACTCTCCGCCGGGACACCCATCCTTCCAGATATCCCAAGATCCTTTGATTCCCTGTTCGGCTCTGATTTTGCGAATTTCAGGTGTTGTGATTCCCTCGTAGTCGCCGTAGTCCCACTCCCGGATGTAATCTGTGACCTCAACCTCGGCTTCACATTGAAGGCCGGTACCATCAGGAGCGCCGTGAGGTGTCCAGGGAAGGGGACGGTTTAGTCCAAGGTTTAGAAGCTCAAATGTGCGTTGGGCACGCTTTCGGGGTGAAACGTAGCTGAATAACATGTTAGACTTCTTCAATATCACACAATGAGATTGATGGGAGAAGATGGGGCGACAAGACGCGAGTGTAGAATGGGCTGTTGTCTCATCTGGGCGCTGATTGAGAAAGAATATCTGAAGAGATTCTCTGATGCGCGAATCTTGACAAACTTGGGCATTCATTCTCGGTTGAGGCAGACTCACATATGGGCAATCTTCTTGGGAGCAATGAGACGATCCGGCCCTACAAGAGCCTTTCCTGTTGCTCTGACACGCTTCTCACCATTGGCAGTAAGAGGAATATCAGTCAGGCCAGTATGGCGACCATCGAGTGACCATTCTGTCTCGCCGTGTCGGATAAGGAAAACACGCGGGGTCGACATGTTGAAGCTCACTTCCCCTGTCTTGAGTGTTTCGGGATTCACTGGAATCTAAACAATTGCCGGAAACCGAGTCCCAACTATATCAGACACGTGAGCGTCTGAAAGCCTTTATATATATCAGGTGTTAGCCAAACTTTTCTAATGGTCAGTAGGAAGATGATATGATGCGACTGTGGCCTGGTGATGGCGGGGTTAAACGAACCACGCTGGAGTCTTGGGAAGATGACGCGGAAGAAATGGAAGCAGTGGTAGGACCCTTTTCACACGTAAAAGAGAGAGTTTTGCCGGAAATATCCAAGGCAAGAAACCAACGTAGAGTGAGAAGAAAAAGAGGAAATAGACTAGGGATCTACTATCTCGAGGCTTGATATTGGTGTTGAGATGGATGGATTACGTTTTGGTGACAAACCCCGCTACCCCATCAGTCAGGAACGACCAGGAGGGGCACTTTCCATTAATGATGTTCTTTCAACGTAAACTTTCGCCTAGAAAGGAACCCACAGCTGGGCTTTCGAGGCCTTTCTTACAGGATAAATGTCATTGTTATTATCCGGCGACCGCTTTCGCCTCCTTTGCCGCTTATTTTCACAGTGATTGGGATTGCCCATTCTGTGTTTGTGTACCTGTACCTGGAGAGAGAAAACAGCATTAAAACGCTGCAACAAGGCGACTTCACAGACTTGAGATGTTTTGCTAACCAGCGGCACGACAAACAAACAAATAGATAAATAAATAAGTAAATAAACAGTGATAATTCTTATTATCGTCAGGTGCAATGCCACAATTCGTGATTCATGATTCTCAATTACAATGATCGCAGTTGCTTCTTTGATCTTCAACCTTCTTTGTCTGCCCATCAAGACCTGACCTACCTATAAACTTCAAATTGGCTACCTAAGGTACCTATCATGTCAACATCTCATAATCTTACCAATTCTTACCAATATTTACTTTCTTCCACTCGACATTGGCTGTGACATCAGCGATACTTCTATCACCCCACGATGCCCCTCATCCCCACTGCCGTCTTCGCTGCAGCCTGCTTACTAAGGGACACCACCAATCCACCGCAAAAGATCCACTCGGCGGCCAACCTCCGCGACACCGACAATTCTTCCTCCGTGATCCGGCACCGATCCGCATCCGCATGCCCTTCCGACTCCCTTGAGGATCCACCCCCGTCGATTTCCCCAATTGAGCTCGAGTCTTTTCCTCCCAGACCAAAGCTTCCGTCTCCTTCTTCATCTAACCTGTTACGGCCGACGCTCAAGTCCACAGATTCGGCCGCTTCGACGAGTTCGACATATTCCGTCTACCAACTGTCCCCTCGACAGCGTGATAAGCTCTCGGAGCAGATCTGGAAGGGCTACTGGTGATATATACGGCCGATTAAACGAGAACACGCTATACAATGGCAGCCTATCAGTGGACAAGGCAGGAAAAGATCAAGCGCGGTGTTTGGGCTGTTGCTTTTGCAGCATGCATTTTCGCCGGCACCATCACAGGCGCACAATTGAAGACGGATAACGAGAAGAAAGAGGTAACACGCCAACCATGCATAACAGTTCAAGTAATGCCCCTGACAATTGAGATAGGCTATCCAAGAATTCCGGGCGACATCTCCCAACGAGCAAATAGCTGCCCTCCTATCCCAACGAAATTCTTTGCTATCACAAAAGGCTGACCTCCAAAGAAAAATGGATGCCTTCGAGCTCCGCGTCAAGGAGCGCGAAGCTGAAAAGGCGAGAAAAGAGGACAGTTCATAGTAGCGGCGAGTGTATAGGATTGATGTTATTGTACTACCTTGTTGTAACTTTTATGAGCATTGCATTGGATATAAAGGTCAGGCGTTGAAGGCGGGCATAAAAGGTGATTCACCAGGCAGGAAGACCTGTATGACCAGTGGTATGAAGGCGCTTGAAGTTTCCTCGATTGAATTGAGAATCCGTCGATAGAAACCACCGTAAATTAACGTTTTATTGATTGAGTTGCTTGCCATGCTTTCGTCCCTACGCCTGACCGACCCGACCCTGCCATGCCATGCCATGCCCCTGTCCATATTGATTCATCAGGTCATCTTGCACCCATACCCAGGTAGCAATACACGTCTAGTACACCTCCATCTGGCTGTTTTTCTTACTCCACAACACCCTCGGCAGAAGGCAGAGGAATGGCTCGGTACAGGAGAATTAGGGCAGAATGAGACTCACCGCCACCAGCAAGAGTCTCGATCTTCTCAGGTTCCACCTCTGTGACCTTGTCGTCGTTAAACCACCACCACTTGCCGTCCTCCTCACCCTTCTTGCCAGTCTTGGGGTCGATAGGAGCAGCCTTTTTGACATATGAAGTGTAGTGACCGCTGTCAGCGCTGGCACCTTGATGTGTCACGACTCCTCGGAGCTCGTACAGACCAGACTGGTTAGCGCCATCATCGTTGCGCAGGTCAGGGTTGATAAGAGCATTAAGCTCCTTCTTTGCCTCGAGAATGGAAGCATTTCTTTCGGCCTCAATGTCGGCGTCTGTCTTGTATGTCTCGCCTTCCTCACCCATGACAACGTCACCATCTGCCGACTTGGCCTCCTTCTTCTCAGCCTCCTTCTTTTCCTTCTCAGTGGGCAGGCCAGCACCACCGGGGATATCACCTACATCCTGGTCGTGAGTCTTCTTACGTCGCTTACGAGCCCGCTCAATGTCTTCCTCATCCTTGCGAATCTCGCGAACCTTGTCACGCACAGGAATGAGCGCGCTCTTCAGTTCGTCGGAGCAGAACTCAACAATATCGAGCTCCTTGGGAAAGGTCACCTTTCGCATGATCTTGGCCTTCTTCTGAGTCTCTCGCTTCCAGTAGAAGCGCACAAAGTGCACTGTCAGATACTTGGGAGCGCGAGAGATCTTCGAAGTCTTGGTATAGACAGCATCGCGACCCAAAACATCCGACTTCTTCTCGATCTTCTCCTTCAATGCGGCCAAAATGCCATCTCGCAAGTGGTTTGTTGAGCTGTCGATGTGGCAGTTGAGCTTGGCGAAGCTTTCCTTGTTGATGACGGGCTGTTCGCCGTTGCGGGCCTCTTCTTCATCGCACTCCATTACCGAGCTGAACTCGCCAGACATATACTTTTCCACAAAAGATGTCTCGGGGGTGTTTTCATCCTTGACGCGGAGCTTCTGGTTAAGTTGCTGCACAATCTGGGACCAAGCCTCCTCTGCATCCTGCTGAGCATAACCTTGTCCTGACTTGGATTTTTCCGCAAACTGAGGGAAAACTGTCCGCAGAGTGTTCAGAAAGGTCATGGGCGGGAAGGAATCCTGTGTCTCTCCCATCTTCTTGTACAAGTTCGACAGTTGAGATGCCAAGTCCATGTTGGTGCCTGTCATCATAAAACTGCTGGCATTGCTGTCGGGCTGATATTTGACCAGGGCCTCCTGGAGCTCGGGAATCAGGCGCAGAGTCTGGAGTGTCGAGTTGAGGTAACATGTGTTTCCAAGGTTGATGAGACCCGCGGGAGTCGCACCGACTTGTTGAGCTTGCTCAGCCTCTGTCATATCCTCGACGAACTTGATGGCCTCCTTTGGTCGAACAAGAGCATCACCACCGGCGCTTGGGGTGCCCATCATCATGATGACCTGGCCAGGTTTCAGACCAAGCTTACTCATGTCGGCATCATCTTTCAGTTGACCACCCTTCATCAAAATCTTCTGGCGTTCGGGTTCCACATTAGTCAAGCTGAACATTTGGAGCTTGAAGTCCTCGCCAGTGGAGTTGGGGTCGACCTCGACATCGTGTTTCTTGCCTTGGTGTTTCACCACGACTGCAATTCGTCAGTCGGTGTTCCAACAATTATATCGGGAGAGCAGCGTTGTGAGTGCGGGCTAAATGACTGACCTGATATGGACGACATGGTTCCGGGTTATCGGAGCTCGAGTATTGAAGGAGGGGTGCGGTAAGGTTAGGTTGGTTTGTGTTTGTCGAAGACGCTGAATGCCGTCTGCCGGCTTCTTTGCAAAAGTCAAGATCTAAAGTAACAAATTTCGACAGATGGTGAAGAAAACGAAGGAAACGTCAAGTTTGCATCCCTGTGCGTGCTCGGACAATGTTTGTAATGGAAGGTGCTGGAGGTGCGTCACCAAGTGGTACCTAGACGAAGGCGAAAGTTAGTGGGGAAAGCGGTGTAGTTTCCGCGGGGCAACCAAAAGAATAAAGAGCAGTGGCTATGTATGGATGATCAAGCCACAAGAAGCTCTTGAGGCTCAAGCTCCTACACGTGAGGAACCTCCCCAGTTTCCCCATCATAGCCCCACCAAGGGACACGGGAGACGTCAGGCCTGGCGACGCCTCATTAACAACTGCGCCTCATCTCGTCAAGCTCCAACCTCCAACGTCAACGTCGACCGACCCCGCCGCGCTCCGTATTCACCGTCGACATCTTGATTCGTGCTATTTCCAGTTGATTGAGGACGGCTGAGGACGTATTTGTAGCCATGGTACATATTAACTTGCATCTCAAGACCCTGACCGCAAGCTGACAGCTATCCCCCGCTTAGTCTCAATCCCTCCGACCTTACCTGCAATGCGTACGCAGCAGCTTGACCGCCGCGCTCACCCTCTCCAACTTCGCTTCTCAGACTGCCGAGCGACACAATGTTCCCGAGATCGAGGCCCAGACATCCCCCGAAGTCCTGCTGCAGCCCTTGACCATTGCGCGCAACGAGAATGAGCGTGTCCTGATCGAGCCCAGCATCAACTCCGTCCGTATCAGCATCAAGATCAAGCAGGCCGATGAGATTGAGCATATCCTGGTTCATAAGTTTACAAGATTCTTGACGCAACGTGCGGAGTCCTTCTTTATCCTGCGGAGGAAACCTATCAAGGTCAGCTATTGGTTGTACCATACTATTGAGCTACCCCTGACTGACGTCGTTGTAGGGTTACGATATCTCTTTCCTGATAACAAACTTCCATACCGAGGAAATGCTGAAGCACAAGCTTGTCGACTTCATCATTCAGTTTATGGAGGAGGTCGATAAGGAAATCTCAGAGATGAAGCTATTTGTGAGTATCAGGATGCCACTTGGAGCACTTCATACTAACCTAGTTACAGTTGAACGCTCGAGCACGATTCGTGGCCGAGTCTTTCCTTACCCCTGTAAGAATGATCCATATGCTGCTACCTTGACCTTGTTAGATAATACTGACCATTGACAGTTTGACTAAACCCCTCAGCTGGTTTGAGGCTTGGAGTTTGCTTGGGAGTGTCGGTTATCGCAATGTTTTCTGCGACCAGGTAAAAGGCATCTACCGCGATAGCATTGACCTGCAGAGGCTCTGATAGGCGAGCTTCATGCTGCGGTGAGGAGGGAGGTTCAAGATAACGACATTAGACATAAACTTTACCGACCATACCGAATTGAAATGCGCATCTTTCTGGAAACGGAGTCACAGTTACTTTTGTCAATGTGCTGATAAGATGAATCTTATAGATGTGGTACCAAATCTGGCTATCAATGCTGTTTGCCAATTGGGAAGGACCTGGCATGGCCGTGAGTGCCTCAGTGTCGATGATGGACCATTCTCTGAGGCGCCAGCTCCTCCATCTCAGACCCAACTTCCATTGTCCATCATCAATCATAATTTTCTTGTTATCGTCATATATTATATATCATTGATGTTTACTGTATCAATTACTGGTCACTGCTGAACTCGATCCCGACAGTAGTAAATGAATCAGTGGCAATCACTTGCCAAGAATCCCCTCTTCCACTGCGCTCTCCTTTCAACATCTTCCTTTCCGACACTATCGGCGCCTGCTCAGCACTGTCAAGCGAGTAGCAATCTTGTGCACGTCTTCTGGTCCCCAAAGACATTGCTTGGCTGTTTTGGTTCGCTGCTTTGTGTTGCCAGGCAACATCACTTCCGATATCCTCGTCAACTTCGGCCTCCGCATTTGACAATACTAATTACTCACTCAAGAGCACATATTCCGATATCCTCTGCTTCTTCGTCTTATATTTGTGGTGGGTCATACTCAATATTTGCATTCGACAACGCTAATTATCAAGCATAGTGCACGCCTCTCACTCTTCAAACGCAATCGCTTCTTTTCTCTTTCATCATCCAGTGCTTTCTCTTTCTTTTCCCACCTGCACTGCTTCGCGCGCCCTCAGGCCCGACATCACGCGCATCTTGAAGGAAACTACCTGACTGCGCCGGGGATTTCAGATTTCTTTCTTCTTCCTCTTCATCCTCGTCCTCAACAACGCCTTCTGTAAGTACTTGATCTCATCACGTATACTCTTCGAATGCTTCAACATGAGCTGCCAAGTACTTTCAACCCTTCTTCTCCCCAGTGTTTGTCTGAATTTCCCTTTACCTGGCCCTCAAATACTTCTCAAACACCAAGACTCGAGGTCTAGTAAAGACCCAGCGACCACTTGCACTCCTTGAGCGCAACTCTCGTCTTGGGCACTTGCAAACACTTGCTGTTCATCCTTTTTCTAAACTCCTCCCTAAACTTCTTTCTTCGGGTTATTAAACAACAAGCCTCGAAGTTCAAGAAAGGTTTGGGCGGTCACGTGTGCCCTCATCGGGTTGCCTATGCCATCCGAAAACGCTTGCTTGTTCTCCTCCTCTTATCTGTTCTTTTCTTCTTTCGCAAACACCTTCATGCGGTTGAACTTCTAACATCACGTTTGGTCTTCAAATATTCACAAGGCTAACCATTTACTCTAATCATTAGGGCTGGAAACATAGTTGCGCTTCTCACCCTGTCTCACGTTTCCGCGTGATAAATACATTGACGCGCAGTTTCTCGTGGTAAGTTTCTCCTGCACGCCTGCACCCCGAGTAGCTACAACGAAAGGGTTTCTCAGGGAAGCATCGTAACGGTTACTATCTATGCTATTAAGCAATATGGCAACCAATATGTTTTAATTGCTGACAATATCCTCAGTCACTGCCTGGTGATTCTCGCCTGTCATACGGCCTCCGACCTTATTTCGAGCCAGTCTCTTTATTCTTTGCTTCAATGGCTCCAGGAAACTTCGCGGCCCAGCACCCGGGACCTCTTACCTCCAATCCACCATTCGGGCCCCCAACCTTTCAGCCCCAGCCTCGCCGACCCCAAGACACTGACAGCGGGTATCAGTCTGAGGCTGGTTCACAGGCGACGTTCAACTCAAACTCTTGGATGCCCTCAGCCCAGCAAGCTCTCAACAATGCCCTTCAGGTAAGTTTTACAGGTATCAGATATCATGATGTCTCAATTAGTTACTCACTCTTCTACAGGCCAGCGGGTTTGCTGACACCCAACCCGATGTGGCCATGGTCACAATGCCCCCTACTCAGTACGAAGGTCTTGATGCACCTGCCTTCGTGCCGCCAAACAGTCCAGCTGAGGGTCTTTCCCAAATCATCAACCCCGTCATGCCATACAACCCTGATGCTTTGGCCCCTTAGATGGGAGGCCAAGTCCAAGGCAATGGCAACCACGTAGCCAATGAGACAGCCAATGGTACAGTTAATGACCCAGTCCACGACATGGTCAACAGTGCCCCTGCCTTTTTAACAAATGGCACTGTTCCCCATACCAGGGTCAATGGTGCTACCCATACATCCACCAGTAGCTCACATCTTGTTGTTGCGAATGGCTCCTCTGATTCTTCCATGCCAAATGATAACTCTCCTGGAGCCCTCGTCGTGAATGGCAACACTCGAGGTCTAGGAAGTTCAGGCATTGCCAACCGCCTTCCTCATGGCGCCCAGCTCTTTGTAAGTCTTTGCAATTCGGTTGTAATCTCATAATGAGATTCATCCAAGATTCATGATCAATCTGCTCCTAAAACTCATCACTAACTTGTGCAATATTAGCCTAGCCGGCCCACTCAGAACGTCAACTCTGGTATTAATGGGCATACTGGTCTTATTTCTCCCCCCCATGGCCACACTTCGACATCTCAGCCTGGCAGTCAACATTCTGCTCGCCCCGTTCCTGCTACTGGTGGCCAGCAATTCTATACTCCTATCGGGATTCCCCAGACTGACTGTTACAACCCTAACTTACCTCAGAGTGTCTCCTACAATTCAGGTCTTTCTCTACTAAGCCCTGGTCACACTCCGCACCATTATGCTGGTGATCGCACGAGCGACACACGGTCTACTCCAACCTCTGGTCCCAATCAGCATATGACCGAGCCGCGCAATTATGCACCTCGTACATCTGGCCAGCCCATCCATAGTATGCCTCCTCCTCGATTTAACTTGGGCTTACAGACTATTCCGTCGGCTTCTCAGGTGAGCCCTCAGGACCCTTTTGGTAGTCCTGAACGAGCTGAGCCGACTGCTCTGATCCCGTTCCCGAATCTACCCTCTCCCGCTATACAGCAAGCGATGCTCGCCGCTTCTATGCCGGTGCACTTCGCCGGAAACATGTCACCAGAGCTTCAGGAGTTGACTGGCTCTCCTACCCTTGAAACTGCCATGAGCCCCCAGTTCTTCCCATTTGTGAGCGGCCCTGGATCAGCCAAAGCCTCTACTGCCGGTGTTGTCCGTCTCAAGAATGTAAGTCCCTCTTTACCATATGCTACTTATGGTTTGTTCTAATCTCTTTAGATACCATTCTCCACCAAGCGCGCCGAGATTGTGGCCTTTATTGGTCGTAACAGCCGTATGCTGACTGATGTCGAAGAGCCGGTTCACATCATCATGGACCGAGCCACCTCCAAGACGATGGACGCCTTCGTCGAGTTCATGACTATGGAGGACGCCATGCGTTGTGCCGAGAAACACCATCACTACACTCAGGTCGGCCGTGTTAGCCGTCTTGGTGAGCGTTCTATTGAGGTTGAGTTGTCGAGCCAGGCTGCTCTTATGCAGGATCTCTTCCCTCTTGCTCACGGCGTGTTTTGGGATGGTGCAACTCCCAAGATCCTTCCGCACAATCCCAGCCAGCCTTGGGTGAACTTCAAGGGCTTTATCTCTCCTGAGGAAATGGTTATGCTTGTCAAGCATGTGGAGGTCCCTCATCGATCTCCCTTCTCCAAGGAGTGTCCTCAGCGCCCCTACGAGTGCCTCATCAGCACCCTGCGCAAGTTCCCTTGGTATTCCGCCTACAACATCACAATCGCTCAGCGCGGTGCTATGTACAAGGCTACCATCAAGCTCCTTCGCCTCCTTAGTCGATCGGTCTCGCAGCAAGATGATCCTGTCAACCTCACCTCGCAACTCTTCCAGCGTGTTGTCCAAACTGCTATGCAGTGTCCTGGCTTTACCGCCCTTCAGAAAGATAACATTGCGTTTATGATTCAGATGGACCCCATGGAGCAACAGCACCGCCATAACCAGCCGATGAACCCCAACTCTTGGGTCCACCAGTACGCTATCACGCGGAAGCCTGGCGCTCCTCTTGACGTTGTCGACTGGTACATTCGTCTAATTCGTGAGCAATCTACGCGTGACGTCCTTGTCCGTCCCATTTATGAGCGTACTGCCATTCAGGAGTCACTCAAGGAGACTGATGACTACTGGGGCTATTTCTACCATGAGGTCAGCTACATCCAAGGTCCTCAGTTTGATGAAATGTCTCTGGGCCAGTGTGCCTACCTCGAGCTTTCCGCTATCGAGCGAATCCTCGGCCGTGCCCTCGGCTATAACTAAACAATAACCATGGACTCAATTCTTGCTTCCCAGTTGGGTTTCCGCCGAACTGGCTTCCCTCATGATTTCGCACATCGCAGTTTGGCCGTTCAGTTTGCTATTTAACACCAACCTCTGGTTTGACTTCGACTCATCAGCAGGTTTTTATTCTGGTTCTTCTTTCAGGTTTCATTTCGCACAGCTAGCTCCTTGCATCTCAGAATCACACTGACCAGTGAACTTTGGCCGCCATTTTCCACACCCAGGACCCCCCAGCTACCTCTTCCGTAATATTTGGGACTCAGCATTTTGTCGAATCACTCGGGGCCAAGGCTAGAAGACCAAGGGAGACATGAGGAAGAAGAATTCGTGGCGCACTAATATGCAGGACTTGCTTCGGGGGCGAGGATGGATGGCAGCCAATGATTATATAAGAAAGGACGCTTGCATTTGTTTGGAGTTTGGGGGATATTGCTTGTGCTTTTGGCTCATTCTACCGCCGATTTAAAATAAAAATACCATTTTGGTAACTCGAGGTGTTTCTGATGTGCAGTAATATGATGGTGACTAGGGTTGCGGCTCATGTTAATTACAGTATTGATTGCCTTGCTGCCAATGTTTCACTCTGTCCATCTCCTTTCTGAACAGACGCGAACAGACTTTTGCAGTGTTGGTTGCCTTGAGTACCTAGGTAGATACTGTGTAAATAGGCGGTGGCTCCGAAACCGCCTACGAGTGCTCACGTTTGTCACTTCTCATGTTTTATGGAATCTACTGTATCCATTGATGCCCTCAAGTAGGGCGGGCGTGTGCATAATAAGGCTTGGGAATGGATCAATTGATTAATGTATGTCTGCATGATTATTTAGGGTCCAGGGCTGTAGGCGCTGAAAGCTTCCCCTTACTGCTGGAATTCTAGTGGAAGACCCCTGGAAGTCTCCTGGCTCCACGTGCAAAACTCTAATTATCGGCCAATGAAAGTACGCATTAAAGTGCTGGAACGGCATTCACCTCCACTTGCCGAAACGACATGGCGTTTTCCGTTTTCCCGCCCTTGGCCACGGACACTAAGGTAGGATCGGACGTTAACTCCCTCTGTCCCTTAATAATAAGGTACCGACTGGAAGTTATATTACTCCGTGGGTAGCTTCACCTGATAATCCAGCTCATTCCCCTTCTAAACGAACAGACAAACAAACAAGCAAGCAAATAGCAGTCGATTCTTTTATCCAAGGGGTCTCATTTTCCCGTGTGTGTGTGTGTTTGTTTGTTCTTCTTATTGTACCTCCAACCTCTTCCCGCTCCCGTCTCGCTCGGCAGCTGTACCCAAAACAATCCGATTCAGGAGCCACAGACAAGACTCGTCAAGTCAAGTTCATAAACAAAGACCAGACGATCCCCCGCCATTTTTTCACTTATCAGACTCTTCTCGCCGTCTACCCCTATTACCACAACCACAATCATGGCTACTGAGCAGGACAAGACCGCCGCTGCTGCTGGTGTTCCCGCAGAGAACCCTGCTGCTCCCTCTGCTGCTGAGCCCACCACTGAGGCACCCGTAAAGGCCGCTGATGAGAAGCCTGCACAAGCTGAGATCAAGCCTGAAGCTTCTGCCCCCGAGACGCCTCTGACCAAGCTCAATGGTCGTCTTGATGACATCTTCAGCAAGACCCAGCACAAGGAGATGTGGGGTGTTCAGCTCTCCAACATTGACCACGTTCCTACAAAGGTCGTTCTCCAGAAGTTCCTCCGCGCCAACAACGATGACCCTGTGGCCGCTGAGAAACAGCTCACTCAAGCTCTCGAGTGGCGCAAGAAGATGAACCCTACCGCGCTTGTCACTCAGACCTTTGACAAGAGCAAGTTCGGTGACTTGGGCTTTGTCACTCTTCACAAGGGAGAGAATGGCAAGGAGACCATCATCACTTGGAACATCTACGGTGCTGTCAAGAACAACAAGGCCACATTCGGCAATGTTGAGGAGTGAGTATCTGCTTCAAATCACATGCAACAGCTTCACTAACCCTGTTCCAGGTTCATCAAGTGGCGTGCTGCCATCATGGAGCTCAGCGTCCAGAAGCTCAAGCTTGATCAAGTCACTGAACCCATCCCCGAGGGAGGCGAGGATCCTTACCAGATGATCCAAGTCCACGACTACCTCAACGTCAGCTTCTTCCGCATGGACCCTGCCGTCAAGGCTGCCAGCAAGGAGACCATCTCCGTTTTCTCCATGGCGTACCCTGAGCTGCTCGCCCACAAGTACTTTGTCAACGTCCCTGCCATCATGGGATGGATGTTTGGCGCCATGAAGCTCTTCCTTGCTCCCGCCACCCTTCGCAAGTTCCACCCCATGACCTCTGGTACTACACTGGCTACTGAGCTGAAGGGTATTGTTTCTACTCTTCCTAAAGAGTATGGTGGTCAGGGACCTAGCGTTAAGGAGGGTCTGTCTGTTTCGTTGGCTGAGGCTGATGAAACTTCCAAGGCTGCTGAGCCTGTACCTGCTGCTGACAAGGATGCTGCCGAGCCAGCCCCTGTTGAGAAGGCTGCTGATGCTCCCGAGGCTGCTCCCACTGCCGCCGCGCCGGCTCCTGCTACAGAGGCTGTCCCCGCCCCGGTCCCCGCTCCTGTAGAGGCGGCTAAGGCTGAGACCGCTGAACAGGCTGTCGAGCAAGCTGGAGAGAAGCCTGTTGAGGAGGCTCTGGAGAAGCTTTCCGTCAATCCAGCTGAGGAGCCCGAGAAAAAGGACACCCCAGCAGCCCCTGCTGCGGAAGCCGAGAAGAAAGAAACCGCTGCTTAAGTGGTGTTGTGCGTAACAAAGGGACTGGATGAGAGAGTGAAGGATACCAAGAATTGTGTGCGTGTGTGATTTGATACAATTGACAATACCCCATTTTAGTTATCGGGAACACTCCCGATGTGCAGATCACTGCTCTAGAAATGTTATAATTCTAAAATAGACTGAGATTGCGATGCTGGTTTTATCTGGTTTTATCTGGTAGGCGAAGGTGTTTTCTTGCGCCGATGTTGCCTGCGGTTGTACCCTAGAGTTGTTGTATCTCTTGAGATGGTATAAAGCTTATGGGGCATACATTATCAAGAACTACTCAAATCTTGACTAGATTTGCATTTGACGTTGGATCTTCTTTAACAGTTGCAGCATGGAAGAAAGTTATAAGCGATTGATGGGGGCTTTGTGCGATATCATGTCAATACGAAAGAGTGTTGAGACTGGCTCTGGTGCGGATGTGTGCATCCGGTACACAATACGCCATAACTTCGGTGTTACCAAGATTGTTGGAAGCCCGACCAGGCGACATGAAAGTTTTATGATGTTTTTGATATCCGATTTATAGTTCAATTAGTGGCCTGCCTTGAGCGAACGCTATATTTTGCCTTTCACTCGTGCCTTGTTCTGCCTTGACGACACGCCACTTCTCATGTGTCTCGGCGAAAATAGAGGTCACGAGGTGGATGAGACAAAAACTGCTTAGGTATGTACATACTTGTAGTAGCCGGAGATCAAGATAGAAGGAAGTAACTGGTCAAAAATGAATACATATGGGCCTCAAGAAGTCGCTTCACTCACGGTCACTGCAATGGTTTCTTTGGTGTGAGTATGTGCACCCATCTAATATACTCCGCACATAGGTTGAAGTCAGAATGACAAAATTGAACCCAGAATGAAGACAAGATGTCCTACAGCTCAAGATATCCAAGGTAACGTACCTGAAATACGTGAATTGGCCTCAGAAAAAACGAACGACCCGCCTGCAGATGATGGGTTGATCTTGCACAGGTCCAGAAACACACTCTTTTGCCATGAACACGCCATTATTGACCTGAGGGTGGATATCGCTGAAGCTGTAAGACTTCAATGACTGACACACATTAAAGTCTGTAAAGTTACTAGTATATCAAACCAAAAATAAAACTAAAAATAAAGAAATAAAGAAATAAATGAGTTGAGCCAAGAGGGTTGACATTAGTGCGGACAAATCACTTCAGTGCAGAGTATTGGGAGGTTGGTTGTAGAGACGGAGAGCAGAGTTGTCGACCGGGGTCAAGATAGCCCTTCTCGGAGTCAAATTCACTGCTGATATGGATGGAAGATGAACTACTGATAGCTTGAATGGGGAATATCTCTACATGGAGGAGAATTGGTGCGATAGTGCCGGAGTTGCAGGGTATTGAAGCCCGGAATCAAAACCCGTGACATGGTGATCGATCCTTCGGGTTACAAGGGCAATATGTGCAAATTTATATTTATATCGGATATACTCACCTCAAGAAAGCTCACGCCAACCAGGTTGTGACAGAGAAATGTGAGAATACTCCAAGATTGGAGGTCAAGTGTTGGGCTTTCTTCTGCTGCAAGGGAGTATTGTCCGTCACTAGGTAGGGTATCCTTGGTATAGTCTCGGATGGTGTGCTGAACTGCAACTACAAATCGTGCGAGATTGGGTTCATGTATCTATCTCAAATACTGAAGAAAGTACGCATATCGAATTTTAGCTGGTAAATTGAGTGTTGGAAAACCCTCTGCTTGTTTGGTGGGCAGTTGAAGCGTTTGGAGGTCCGTGAGAACCTCAGTACCCGCCCTTTTCGGAGGAACTCGCACATTGGCCCCTGAACGTGGCAACGTCACTCACGAGAAATTCCTTGAAAATAGAACTTTTCTAAGTTTTAACTGAGCATAACGTCTCTGTTCGACCTGGCGGCATCGATGAGTTATATGAAGATCACGTCTGTGCTGAAACAAGCCATCAGCGGTTCTCGGTAGCCGAGATGCTGCTCAACGAGGCCATTCCACGGTAGGGGAGCATCGTAACTGTGTAATAATTCGACAATACACCATATCTATATTTGAATGCCAATGCAATCGGTTTTGAATAAGTGCACCGGTTTCCATCAGCAGCATAATGTGGTGGTATCTGAGTCAGATATCGTCAAGGCTGAAAGTGGCAAAGCAACAGATATTCGAGATGAGGCCTGTAACTCGGCCAATATGAAGCGTAGAAAAGTATAATAAAAATTTGAGCATATGCATCAAATCAAGTGAAAAATTTCCAATTTCATAATTCCTTTCGCAGATATCTTCGAGTCATCGGAGATAAAAACAGCCTCGTGCACCTGGCCTTGGCCTAGGAGCTTCAGCTTCGCGTTTACCTCGAAAAACGAGCCAGCCATGTTCATCCTCGCATCCAATTGTTGATTCCTCCTCTGCTCCTCCCTACCTCAGCCTTTATTTGCCTGGGGGCGAACAAACAAAACTAACTCCCTCATCCTCCCAACACTTCTCTCTTTCTCTCTCTCTCTCTCTTTCATCTTAACAACTACACTTACCTACAACACCTTGATACTGCTCTCCTCAGCTTGAGGGAGGTAGTGTATTGTGTATTACACTCGAGCACGAGACTTGTATTCTCCACTATTCGTCTCTTTATATCTCTCTCATCTCTTTTTTCCCTCCTTCTCCTTCCTTCATCCCCCCTCCTTTCGTGTTTCTCTATTGCTTTACCCTCGTCACGTCCTGGCCACTCAATCCCACTTTTTTCCTTGCATCAACCAACAAAGACGCGACAAGGCCCAGACCCGGCATCAACATCGCATCTGTTGTTTAACTCAAGACAAGACGACACGATATAACAACCCGACTATCTTTGCTTCATTTGTAAGTAGCTGTCTCTGATACACGTTTTCTTCATCAAACAAGAGTGATTCACTTGTGTCACGTCTATTTGTTTGATCGATACTTCTTTTCTTTGTTTCCCTTTCCCTTTATCAACCTTCCCAACTCCTTCCCTCTCTCTCTCGTCTTGAACTCCCTCTCCACATTCTCTTTTCGCCGAATCTGATCCTTCCTTCTCCTTTTTCGGCTGTTATCACTCCTCCACGGAAAGCATTGGAGTACGTACCAACTTTTAGCCTTGACCTTACCTACATCTTCCTTGCCTGCCCAGGGCAAAGTCTAGGTTGGACCGGCGCGCGCGGGGGGAAAGCACAACCCACTCGACTAGGTATTACTACTGTACTCTAGTCGCCCACTCTCCTTCCCTCTCATCGAGCGCGCCGCGTTTGTTCTTACTTTCATTTAACTTTACCTCACCCTTCCTCTTCCACACACGAAACTCTTTCTCAAACATATCCCGACTTGATTTTCTCTCAAATCTTTAATATACTCAAGAGATCCATTTTCTTTGCTTTTTTACTCTTCGGATGGTGTCTTGTTTCTAAACATTTCGCGTCAACAACAGTCTATTATACTCTTCAGGCGAGCGCTGCCCCTGCCGCAATGGCCCTCGTATTGTCCTCTGAGGGCACCTTTGAGGTCGGCGCCACGGACGATTCTTCCTCCAATGTCGCGTCTGCGACATCTACTCCTCCTACCACCGTCGCCGATGAAGCCAGTCTTCACTCCGATTCTCCCAAACGCGATGTCGTTCATGTTGTCCTCGAGCCTGACTCCCCTGAAGTCGCGCCTGTCAACTCCGACCCGATCGAGACTACAGACACTGTCAGCCCTGCCGATCCGCCACCGCCTGCCCCAATTCGCTCTCGACGCAGCCGCGTTAGTGCTCCGGTTTACAACCTTGTTCAATTGAGTGGTACAGCTGGTCATGGAAAACGACGCGCCAAAGGAGATATTGTCTCAAACCGGCGGCGTAGAAAGACCGTCTCCGGCCCAATCTTGGGCAACGATAACGCAACATCCAGTCCTATTCAGGGTGCAACTCCCGAAACTGTGCGCAGTGGCATTGACGCGCTGGGAGTTACACAGTCAGCCAGCAAACTGGACTCCCCACGCACACGTCGTCAGAAGATCTCCGAGGAGAATGTCTCAAGCAGACGTCTTTCAACGCGTAGCTCTGCTGTCTTTGCGCCCATTGCAACTACACCTATCAC
Source organism: Fusarium concolor (assembly GCA_013184415.1). NCBI lineage: Eukaryota > Fungi > Ascomycota > Sordariomycetes > Hypocreales > Nectriaceae > Fusarium > Fusarium concolor. The sequence continues at coordinate 39,468 of JABCJY010001210.1, forward strand.
CAAGAATACTAAGGCTGCCAAACGCAGTCGCAAATCTATGGAACAAGCCTCGACGCCTATGTCACGCGAGCTCAGGCGCCTGCAGGATACCAAAGAGTTTGCGCACATTGACGAGAAGCCCGTGCTTCTTACTGTCTGGTCTAACGGAAAATACGTCGACCCCAAGGCTCCTGCACCAGCCTCGCGCACCAAGGCCGAGCCCGAACCAGTCACTGAGGAGCCCAAGGAAGCGGAAGCCGAGCCCATTGCCAACCTAAGAAAGCGCCGAGTGAAGAAATATCTTAAGAAGGGTCTTTACGCTGGCCAGGATACCCCCATCGACATTTCTAAGGGACTGAGCGTGGGAGAGAAGAAGGCACTGGCTCAGCTACCTGAGCTTATTCCCAGCGGTCGCGTCAACAAGACGATGCCCCTGCCCATGTTTAATGGCCTGCGCACGCTCATTGAAGGCCGCGACTTCAAGCTGCCTTACCAAGTCTGTAACCCGCTTCCACCAGGCCAACCAAAACCAGATGAATGGAAGAAGATGACAAAGAGTAAGTTGTGTGCCGAAATTACAAAGTCAGTACTAACATGATCTAGATCGCTTTATTGGTGAATCTAAGGATTACTGGCGAAAGTCTCCCCACTTCCACGACTATTCTTCAAAATGCGTCTGCAAGCCGGAGGATGGTTGTGGTGAGAGCTGCCAGAACCGAATTATGCTTTACGAGTGCGATGAGCAGAACTGTAATGCTGGCAAGCAGTATTGTACCAACCGCGCATTTGCCACTCTCACAGCACGTCGAAACAGAGGCGGGAAGTACCGAGTTGGTGTTGAGGTGATCAAAACTTCAGACCGTGGATATGGCGTGCGAAGCAACAGATGTTTCAAACCCAACCAAATCATCATGGAGTACGCAGGAGAAATCATCACTGAAGAGGAATGCGAGCGCCGCATGACTGAGGTGTATAAGGACAATGAGGTGAGTTTATAAGCTATTCTGCAATTCTGATTGGACAATCCACTGACTCAGCACAGTGTTACTATCTCATGAGCTTCGACCAAAACATGATTATCGACGCTACAACAGGAAGCATCGCGCGTTTCGTGAATCACAGCTGCAACCCCAATTGCAGAATGATTAAATGGATCGTTTCCGGACAGCCGCGAATGGCCCTGTTTGCAGGTGATAAGCCCATCATGACAGGTGATGAGTTGACTTACGACTACAACTTTGACCCCTTCTCGGCGAAGAATGTGCAAAAATGCCTCTGCGGCGAGCCCAACTGCCGTGGTGTTCTCGGCCCAAAGCCCCGCGAAGTCAAGCAGCCCAAGACTGACCTCAAGAATGCTGTCAAGGGTGCTGTCAAGGCTGGCAAGCGTAAGCTTAAGGAGCTTATTGGAGACGAAGAAAGCGGCAGCAGTGCAAAGAAGCGCAAGGTACAACCTGCAAAGGGTGTGAAGCGAGCTCTATCCAACGCTGGTGCCAAGGTTGCCAAGGGCGCAGCAAATGCTCTTAAGAAGGGTGTTTCGACAGTGACCTCAACTACGAAGAAGGTGGCTTTGGGATCCAAATCACCCGCAAAGCGACGTGTTTCGACTGGAGCGCTACTTAAGAAGACGACAACGAAGCGAGTCATCCAGACATACTCACGCACGCCTCAGAAGCGAGCATCAGAGCGAACATCGAGTGTTGGTCTAGTCGCAGCAAGCCGAGCTAGGGGCTCTTCTGTGACCAAGGTGTCAACCAAGATGACAACCAAGACAACAAGCAGTCTTAGAAGGACATCGTCGCGAGTGAAATCGCCTCGACAGGCGTTGGACATTCCACGCGATACTGAGATCCTGGTGCTTGCTGAGGATTAAGGGATATGAAGGAGACGATGACGTTGGGATGGAGATTTACGTTGGCAAATAAACGAGGTATTCTTACGCACCTGTGTTGCCCTTTAGGGCCAGGAAATGAATCAGGGACAGGCAGGGACAGGCAGGGACAGGCAGGGCCAGGAGACATGAACAGGGGAAGGATAGGAAATATGGATGCAGTGTTGCTCTTTTCCCGCCATTATGTTATTTTATCACCTATTTGCAGGCGCCAGGGCGTACAGGGAGGCAAGGATCAGCATTGTACAGTATTTGGAATGGCTGGGATGGCTGGCAGTTGGAGGTCTATATCTTTGCTTAGCTATCTTTATGCTTTATTGCGAAACACGTATTGTAATGATGTTTGGACGTGTTTGTTGTGCATATACAAGATGTATTTCTCGTGATCAAGTTGCGATGCGAGATTTGGTGGGTGGCGTGGATGATGAGAGATCAGGGGTATACATCAGAGGGCATAACTACGCTCCCCCGAATCACGACGCTAGTACCTACAGATTATTCATTCATTCATTCATTCGGATTGTAGTTTATAGGATGCAGTGTTAAACATGTGCTCCCCACAAGCGTCATAAGACGAAACAAGGCATCGGAGCTAAACGTAACTGCTGGGCACGTTGGTGCTTCCACTTTTTGCTGGTAGCGCAAGGTTTACGTGATACGCAAATGTGCATTGCGAGTGTGAGCAGGGAGTCTGTTATATGCTACACATGGGCGAATTTGATATGCGCAACTCAGCCAAGTATAGGAGGGAGGTTGTTTGAGCCTTGGGCTGCGTGATGCGCTTGTGCTACAACATACTTCAAGTGCTACTCACAAAAGTCTTGACAGCACTGAGAAGACTGACTCAGCTCTGACCAGAAGCCTGTTCTGTCGTGCTGTTTAAACGAAAGACTGTTACCGGCGTCATGATTTGGTCCTTGCTCACCCAGTCGCTTCTCTGCTGGACTCCTGAGTAACAAAACCTCCCTCCGTTCAAAGAGAAGACAACGCTTTTACGAACAGAGGCGCAACTTGGGCCAAGCGAACAGGAATAACTGATCGACGAATTCCAGTATTTCAGCATTTGACTGCGATATCTCTGCGATTGAGCAAATGTGTGTGAGATGGTTGCTCTTCTCAACCATCCAACGAGTGAACGTTTTTTCGTTGCGATCAACAAGTAATTAATTAGGATTAGATGACACCAATTCAGATGCAATTAATCAAGAAATAACCATACGGAGAGCAATAGCAAGTTGGACCCAAAAAGCCCAAAATAACCTATCATCTAAACGAATATCTCTTGCGATGTTTTGTTCCGCTTGGGGGACATTGACTAAGCCACTTTCTGTTCTCGCTTCTTACTCGACCTCACTCAAGCCAGGCGCTGCGCTCACAATGGGTATATCGTCACACGTTCAGAAGCATTCACCTCAAATTCTGGTCCAAGACTGGCCCCTCCTTCGGCCATGAAAGTCACTAGTTCGCCAAAAGACTCAAAATATGTCGTGTCTAGAAAAACTTTTCTATTAACCTGCCAGTCCATTCTAAGAAAGGGCAGATACAAAACGCCATCCGGCTATTGCAGCGCACATCTAAACAAAAAGAGATGATAGGAGAAATGGGGCACGAATGTTTAGCTGAGGGAAAAAAGAAACAAACAAAACACGGCAATAAAACATCCAAGAAGCGAAACAAAGGCAAAGACTGAACGATAGACCAGAAGTCTTGGGGTAAAAGAAGACACTAGCATATCCAGCGAGAACACCAAGGCGAGTTGAGATGACACCCTGCCAGGGTCGTCGTTGGAATATATAAGTGCCAAAGGAAAGGAAGGAAAAGAGTAACAACGCCATAATCATCTAATGCTATCAAGACACTACCAATTTCCTCTGGACGTGAGTATCAGGGGATGTACTGTTTCCCATTGTTTTATCTAGCCATCATGTTGTGCATTAACCTGCAAGTCTTTTTCTCTCTTTCTTTTTTCGGTCGCTTTTTTTTTTTTTTTTTTTTTTTTTGATGTTTTCTTTTCATCCCGTTGGACGCACTTGCGATGCCATCTCAATAAAACACCAGTAACTATCAATTCTCGTCTCGGAGCCATCATATTCAAAGTAGAGGGATTGCGGGGCCCGGCGATGATGAGAACTATGGCTCTCTTTGGAGATTGGATTTTGTTCAAGCGCATTGCTTGGTGCGCTCACACCCCGTCCTGCCTTCGGAATGGCTACTGGCTGCAGAAGTCTCGTCTATTTCTTCTTAGGTTGGAATATAATAGACAGTACAGCATCTGCCGGTGTAGTAATGATTGCAACTTATGCATGCCTCTCCATTCGTGAAGCTGTTGACATCTGAACACATATGACATGTCCACATCTTTTTGACACCTCCATTAGACTTGTCCATGATGATAGAAGTTTGGGGTAAAGGCAGAGGTAAATGTAAACGAATCAGTCTTAAAAGTCTTAGAACTGCGAGTTTGTCGCTGCTTGAAGAGCTTGAGGATAGTGGTGAAGAGGTTGTCAAAGAAGCTGTCGAGCTCGCCCTTTTTAAGTATCAATAGTACATTTTAACCTACAGCAACAGACTCAGAAATGGCAGTTATAAAGTAAGGCGAGGCCTCAGAAAGGGGTTGTGATTTCCCATTCCATGACTTGTGAACCACGGACAAGCAAGCACCGTGTTTGGAAGCCCCATCATGGGGTGGCATGGCTCAGAGTCATGACCGCCAATCTCCTTTCGCATCGGAGCAATCAGTACATTTGTATATGGTTGAAATAGTCGTAATCGTTTGTAGTGTGAGTGCATGGCAGAGCGTAGTTGGGCTTCATAAAACTCTTAGGGGCTAGGTCGATAGGAGGGCCCTAGGGCCTTTCAATCCTAGATTCCACGACTGGGGACTTTAACTACCATTTTCCTGCTTCATTAAACGATATGCCGGGCTAGCTTCAAAGGGACTGGACGAGGATCGTTGGCGATAGCATTGTCCTGCTGCGCATTTGGGCAATGCTCAAGGGCTATATGAGAATCATCGTCACAATTGCTCGCGGGGGTGAACCGGAAGTCGAAAAGTTGAACGTCAGAGCGTCAGGGCAAGCATTGCTTGTGTAGTCTATAATCACATGGTGAGATCTTGAACCAGGTTTGGAAGGAGTCTGGAAAACACAATCTTTTCTTCAACCTTCCATCGCTAACTTAGCCATACGGTGGCGTAAGCCTCGTTAACTAGTTTCAACTCGAACCTACCAAGCTTCCAACTGGCCTCGGATAGAGCATGGGCATTGTAAGTGTAAATATGGTATCGCAGAAACGAGCAAGCATAGGCCGTTGACCACTCACTCTTTCAAGCCCCACCTTGTTTGTAGTGTCTGCTGAGCCTCTGGGTAGCTTGATACACAACAACAATAATGGAGACTTGAAATTCGTTTTCCAATGGATGTGATTCCCACTGACAGCATTGGTAGAGCTTTGACCTTGGGATTGCGCATGTTGTTGTTTGCTAAAATTGTATGTAGCAAGGCAAGTTGTAGGTTGAAAAGTAAGGCGTGGTGGTTCCTAAGAGCGGGGTCTCTCGTTGGAGCTAACAAGGGGAGCTCATACGCCCGCCATCAGTGAGTGTCAAAGCATGGCACAGTCGGTCTGGAGTAGCATGCGTTAGCAAAACCAAGTCAGCAGGGGAGAGGTATGTGGTAGGGACAAGTCCACACAAAGAAGGAGGTGATGTTGCGAGGAATGAGGCTCTGCTGCGGATCCGACATCGGATAACAGACATGTGACAGATGGGAGCCTGACTCAAAAGTGCAAACTCCCTATGCAATACTGCGCCGCATGTTAGCATATTTATGCATCCCTGTAGAAGAATATAACTCATGTGAATGTGACGGCTTAGTATGCCAAGAATTGAAAGCACAAATGGTACTTACGTGTGGGTCGCCCAACTGGTAGTAGACACCTTGAGGCATGCCATCTGTTGATAGCAATACATGTAAAGACCAAAGTGAAGAGAATATATTCGGTTTTTTTTAGATGTTCGGTGTAGATCTCAGAAATCGTAACAGCGACGTAGAGGTACTACTGTGGCTCAAACGAGTTTCCTCGAATATCTGAATGGTTCTCGTGGCTGGCGGCTCGGATGTTTACTCGCAAAGTCCCGATTAACGAGAACTATGTCAATAGATTAAGGATGGTTCTGCCTGGTTCTATCAGTTAGCATTCTGTAGATAAAGTCTATATAAACATGATGACTCACGGTGGACTGCTTGGTGGAAAGGAAAGGAAAGGAAGATTCAGATGCTCAGGTCAGAACATCTGAGTTACGGTCCTGGGTATAGTTATCAAAGACAAACGAATGTATCAAAGAAGAAACGGATATATAACAAGAGTCAAGGAGGCTCCGTGTAGAACCGAGAAAATTGGAAGGAGATGGCTGACTTATACTTTCTTCGAGGCTGCCTTGCCCCCACAAAAGGCAGATATGCGATTGTAGAAGGCTTGATATATGTGCAGATAAAATCCAAGAGGCTCACCACCAACAGTCCTGATGTTGGGCGCAAGTGCAAGCCAATAGTTCCAATATCCTGATGGAGAGCTGTATGGCGGCTTCCATTGGTTTCTTTTTTGGATTTTGAGGACAAATGTTGTTGATGCACTGCAAATCCACAAGAGCTTAGTTGCAGTTCATGAACGAATCGAGCTTGAAACCTAGCCTGTTCTACAGAGCCTGAAAGACATAAGATGCATCAGGCTCTCTTCGTACATGCCTCATAGGTTGCCGAGCCAGGTGTTGTTGTAAATGGGCGTTGTTGTCAGTCGAGAGCTCAATGAAGTGGGCTGATCTATCAGCACTGCACATGCTTAAGCCCAGACAGTGTCTTTTTGGGTCTCGTATAAGGCTGGATCGGTAGTTATCGTAGGTAAAGATGTGGTAACTAGATGTAAAGCGGATATACGTGAACTTTAGAAGTTTTGTGCTTGTTGAACGGCGTTCGTCGAAATCGAGATTGAAGTTAAAGGGATCAAGAGATCAAGAGATGGCGAGTTGCCTAGAAAGATGGCTGAGGATAGAAGGAAAACCCAGGCAGCGTGAAAATTAGTTAAGAAGTCCTTGATGCCTGACTGCCAAATGGAATGCTTGGCTCTCCTATTCGTAGCTACCTAGGTAGGTGGCTTCTTCCTCAGGCCTTTGTATCGTGGCCAATGATAATACCTTCAGCGTCAACAACAACGATAATTCTAAAAGATTGTTTGACTCACGTGTAATAGATGGTTGGGAATAAACCTTATGGCATTTACCGAGGCGATTCGTTTGGCACTTGGCTTTAATTAAAAGGTCATTGCTCTGCTATGCCCCGGCCAAGAAAGTATAGGCATAAACCGTCGGGGCCTCAAGTCAGCAGAAGGATTCAAATCCCCCCAAACAACATTCCAGCATGGGACTTTTTACTATATCTGTCCGTTCAAATGCTGACGACTCCCTGGGGAGTCCTTGGTGGCTCAGCCCTCCTTTTGAAAGCGAGCAGATCTTCTGACAGCTCAGATCTTCGATACTTTAAATTTGAGCTCGGGAGTGATTTGTCATGAGGAAGAAAGATTGTAATCGAATTGAAGCGTAGAAGTAATTAAAAGATTTTGCTGTTAGTGCAACAAGTCTGCATGTAAGGCGGATTCTGAGGCAGACTGTAGCCATTGGTTTGATTTGGGGCGCTTTTGAATGCTTCGAAATCGCCAATTGAGAAGGGATCCCTGAGTAGAGTCCTTTGAAGCAGGCCATGACAGCCATTCAATTCTAAAATGAAGCTTTGCCATCCAGATCTAACAAAATGAAGATTCAGTGCTTTGTTGGCCCTGTTTGTCGGTTGAGCTGAATTCGGCTGAGAAAACGAGACATTGACACTGAAGAGAGTGGTGGTGGTATGGAGCACGGTGGGGGTTCCCTTCAGTTAGCTTTTGGATGAGTAGATAAATAGCCTTTGAGAACACCACCTCAAACCTCGAATTAGAACTATGAAGAGCTTGCGACTCACGTATAAATGTGTCAGAAGGTTTTCTTCACGTCTTGTTACTGTCTTATTCGAGAACTTTATCTTACATCTTGGTGACAATTGCTTGATCGCTAGTTACTTGACCCGCAGGTATGGTTCACCACTTACAGCCATGAAGTGTACTAATCACCAAATCTGTTGTTAATGACATTAAAAAACTAGTTTGAATTCCAAAAAGTAACGAGTGATAAGCAATCCATCAAGTTTGAGATTTTAGAGACTTCGAATCAACCCGGATAAATAAATGTGAATGGATGAATGTTCTGACGTGTAAGTTAATAGTTGCCTCACGAGTCACTCAAGAAGAAGAAAATTTTGAAAGTTGGGATCACATATAAGTGCAGCCAATGAGGCTCGATTTGACTTTGAGGGAATTTATGTCCTCTTCAACCGGATTTCTCGACAATTACCAATATATATACCTAGGTAACTCATGGAGTCCATTAATCTCTCTACTCAAGAATTGCCTTAATAGGAGTTGACACAGTGTGAGTCCCATCAACAAAATGACAGCCGGCACGGTGACCCACCCGGAGGAGTCGGGCTTGGCGGACCTGACTGTTACTGCCAATGCGACAACACAGGATGAGATCATTTCTCGTCCACGATCAGTCTTGACGCACTCGTCGCTCTCTACACACACCGCGAGCCCACCCGAGAGCATTTACTCTGATAGATCGTCTATTTGGACCCTCGCTTGGAGCAATGAGATGCCAGAACCATCCACCAGCAACCGCTGTGCTACGCGATGGATTGCGCGACTGCTTCCTGTTGTGATGCTGGCGCTTGTTGCTTTCGCCACCTACGATGTCATTGTCTATTGCTGTGGTATGTATTTTCTGCTCTAGTTATATCTCGACTTCAGTCTAATTGTCACTAGTTGAGTATTTCCTTCAGCAAAGGGGAATGACCGCAACCGCCGTTGTTCTGATCGTCCTATACTCTATCCTCTTTGTTCTCATGGTCGCGGCCTATATCCGATGCTACGTAACGATTCAGTTTAATGCTGGTTTTGTTCCCTGGACCGCCGCCAGAGAAGCTACCGAGTTGGAACGAAACGAGCGATTGAGAAATGGAGCCGATGTCGAAACATTGTCGTGGCACCCTCCCGATTCGAACCCCGATAGCCCTGGCCTCGAAACATTCTACAGCAAGGACGTCTTTATCTGCGAGAGCGATGGGTTTCCTAAGTGGTGCTCGGAATGCAGGAGCTGGAAACCCGATCGGGCGCATCATTCGAGCGAATATGGTCGCTGCGTTTACAAGATGGACCATGTGTGCCCCTGGATGGGTGGTATCATCTCGGAAACCTGTGCGTATTGCTCTTCCATAAACCTCTGCGCAACTCAACTAACACATCTGCAGCATTTAACTTTTTTATACAGTTCTGCTTCTACTGTGCATGTTACTGCGTAATAATTCTAGCGACTACCAGCTACGTGACGAGTTTACGTCGAGACGCCGGTCAGAGTATTGACGCGCGACTTATTGTTGGTTTGGCGCTCGGTGGTCTGTTTGGCTTGTTTTCTGTCACCATGTCATGCACAGCGTTGAGATTTGCTTTCCAAAATATCACCAACGTCGACTTATTCAGGAAAAACCAGACTTTCCGACTAGCAGTTCGGGTTCCCACAGGAACTCCGTCAACAGAGCGATACAACACTATTACCTACCCACTTTCGATACCTGGAGAGGAGCCCAGGGCTCCAGGCTCGGCTCACGCAAATGGGACGGCTCAAGTTGATGGCGCTGCGTCTACACAAGCAAACCCAATGGTGGTTAGAGACCAACAGGCAAAGCGCACATTCGCAATCCTCCAAGCGCAGCCCGGCGAGAACCCATGGCATGTAGGATATCTAAGGAACTTCAAATCAGTCATGGGGAACTCCATCATCGAATGGCTACTCCCCATCCGGCATTCGCCCTGCACTCGCCATGATAGCATGGTGAGCGATTACGAGTTTGGGCCTCTTGTGGAAGAACTGAAGAAGCGGTACGGAATTGTAGGGGGAGATCCTGAAAAGGATGCGGCAGCGATGACTTCGAATTAGATACCCCAGAGATTACAGCATCCGTTATGAGAGAATACAAAAGAGGTGGAAAGGAATTGATATACGTAATGTTTAAAGACTAGATCTAGTTGGTATAGATCCAACTTAGACCATCATCATATTTGGCGCGAATACTTTGGCATGCCGTTTCTTATGTTTCTATTAGAATTGCTGTATAGTATATATACATTGAGTCCATAAGCCTTGTTCCATATCTTGGTAGTGAAAGTGTGATCAGCAGCTGGAAAGGCGGCGAGTAGAGTAACCCCAACACACCACCCCATCGTTCTCATGAATAAGAGAACTCACTCATCGCTTAGCAACGACAAATTCCCCTATTTGGTCCCTTGGCTGGCAGCGTCCCTTCAGCCTTGCCGACGGATCATTATAGTAAAAAGAAGTCTCTAAAAATAAGAGAGAAAAGCAGACAACACAAGGGATTCGCTAGTCATTACTGACCTAGCTACTATTAAACCCAATTATATATAATAATTATACTTAATTAATCTATCTTATATTATCTAGCCTACTTCTGCCCTCTCTTTTAAGCTAATACCTTAGGCTATTCTTAATTAAGATTTATCTAATTAAGTAATAGTACCTGTTCCTATTCTAAGATTTATCTATATTAAATACCTTATAGATCCTATACCTACTCTTAGAC
>JABCJY010001211.1:0-28316 GCA_013184415.1 Fusarium concolor
TTTTTTTTTTTTTTTTTTTTTTTTTTTTTTTTTCGTGAGCATAGCGTCTTTCAGCGTACTATCTGAGGGTTCAGCACCAATGGCTTCCGAGGCCTAAGGCGCTCCAGGCACTGCCACTTAGTGTAATCGGCCGTATACTTGAGCTCTCGGAGTCATTTCAGCAGCTAGGCGCTGCAATTCTCAGTCACCCTATCTTCTACAATGCATTCAGGGAACACCCTCGCTTCATCGCCCAAAGCATCATCACCACTCAGATCCCAAGAGAAACATTTCCTTACGCCTTGATCTCTCTTGAATCGAGCCGCATCGAGCCTGGGGATACAGCAGCTATAAAATCTCTCATCTCTCGATTCTGCCCGCACAGGCATGATAGATGGCAGCTCCTTGGGGACAGGTTTATGTGCGGTTTCCACGTCTTTGACACGCCAGCTAGCACTCCTCCATCACTAGATGACCTCACTTTCGCGGATTACGTTTATCTGAGTCGAGAGCAGACCGCTGTTGTTGTGCTGCGAGAAAGTCTGGCTAAACGATCCATTGAGGCGTTGAATGACGAATATGGGATCCACAAACCGAGCCTGCCCTCAAAAGCTGAGATGCTCCGACTCAACAAGTCATTTTATCTCTATCATATCGCTTGCAACATGTTTTGTAAGAACATAGTGTTTGAAGCGAAATGGCCGCCGAATCTTTGGAGCAGATGTCCACCATTACCCGAGAGTGCGTTGAAGTATTTGCCGGGCGTCTTCTTTTCTTATTTCTCCCCATGGGTCCATCACCAAGTGCAGTGTGTTTATAAGTACTTGGAGAGGAATGTCACATGTGGTAAGTATACGTGCAGTAAATCAACAGGTTTGCGAGCTAATCACAGCCGCCGACATAGGTTTTGATCATGTATATGGGTACGATGTCCGCTTTGTAGCATTTGGCGACACGGTTAATCGCTTCAAAAAGGAAGGTTATCTAAACAAACCGTTGTGGGATCCATGGCCGCCGAATTCTCCGCGCATTCAGTGGTTTGTATGTCAATTCACAGCTTTCCCATCTGTTGTGGCCTTTGTTCTAACACTCTCTGTGTCGCAGTTGTCCAAAGGACTTCACTTTCACTCGCAGCTCTGCCAAACCGATGGCTACGAGACTAAGAAACAGTTGCTACAATTACCTCAGGATTTTCAACTACCGAGCATGCAGCTGTGGCCTTCTACGACGTTCACCAGTATGTACGAGGCAGTTAGGGGGTTTTTGGATTCGTATGGGCATTGGGCGACAAATTTTGAAGATCTCACTCCTGAAGATCTGCTTGTGCTCTGTCCGCCACATGATAGAGAGTTTGATGGGCCAGACTCTGATTCATGCCGCGCCTGGAAGTCTGTTTTTTATGACGTAACGCTTTGGGATTCTCTCCCATATCGTTGCCCTGAGGCGCTCATGTATTGTGCCTACACCATGTGGGAGTATCCAGAACAAGATGATCAGTGCTTAGCATATTCGCTGGAAGCGATGAAGTTCAAATCATTCGATTATTCTCGAGTGATAACTATCATCCCGGAAGAAGAGATCATTCGCTCCGAGAATCAGCGACTCGGCATCTACGTCCGTGGTGGCGAAGGCTATTGGCCCTCCATGGGAGTGGATTGGAGTGGAATCACTGGTTTGACGGATCACGATAAGAAGGAACTGACTAGCGAGTGGGAGAAACGTGGTTGGGTGGAACCATCTGTTTTGACGGGTCAGGACGAAGAGAAAGAGATTAGCGAGCGGAAGCAACACGTTCGTGCTGAATCACGAAAGCGCTGTCGAAGCAACAGCAGCTCGTGCGATGCAGGCCGAACTCGCAGCCCTGGTCTTTGTGTTTGAGGTCGTTTCTTGTAATCTTCTTGGACCGTACATCTTCCTACCCTAGATGCACCTTTAATAACACCTTCATCCGCTTATGTGTATTCATGGATGTCATTTGTTCCCGGCGTCTTACTTTGCTTAATACTAATCGATGAGTTCAAACAAGAACTGTGTTCTTTATCATGTTGCCCAGCCTACGCTACCTCTTCTTACATAGTTACATAGTTACATAAAGATCAAACAAGGGACAGGAACATCAGGGACTATAAAAGCCATGTAAAAAGAGGCAACGTAAGGCCAGATAATGTAACAAAGACTATAGTTCTTTTCTGCAATAGAAGATTATCCTGAGAACTTTTAACAGTAATTAATTGAACCTTAATGACTTCTTTACAAAATGAGACCCGGAGTTGAGATATAAATAAGGGCCCTTTATTATTCCTTACTAAGAAAGTCCATTACTGTCAAAGGTTAGCGAAAGTTTTGTTGGCTAAGAGAATCAGAAACTACAATAATAAGATGAAATTTGCAAATTAATAGACCTTGATTGTGAATACGGCCTTACAAGAATGTTTCCTTGCGCTCAAGGATTGACCGCAAATTGCAGATTAGTATAGCACAGTCAACTACCTAAACCTCATTTTGACAGGATGCTGTTCTAAGCGTCTACACTCTGCTCTTATTTCCGAATATATCATGATTCAGTACCGGAGTATTGCAATATATCCAAGTCGCTAAGTCAGCGTATTGTTCACAGCTAGTCAATACGTCGAACACCTCAAGTCGAGTGATGTATTTATCCTCGTCGACATGGTGCTGGAAATGCTCTTTGTTATCGAACTTTGCCATTTGCATGCGACGCCCTAATCGACATGGCCAGAATGCTAAATAACTACTTGACCTCCAATCTCAACGCATCATACTGTACATACAAAGTATCCGGTAGCAACGCCGTCTCAACACTAGAAGCATTGAAAGGTAAACTCAGTACAAACTCATTCTTACCCGTCCTGAGCTTCGAAACAGGGAACGTGAACTTATGCTCGGTGTTTTGACACGCTACCGCGCTTCGAACAGCGCATGAACCACTTCGCCAGTAGGGAATCACCCATGTATCTTCATAGCCTCCGTTGACATTGACAGTCCAGGGTAAATTGCTATTGAACTTGTCCTTGACGGGCGTCCATTTTGCATTCCCATTACCGGTTCTTACACCTGCGATTTGGACTGTAAACGTAGCTGTTTTCGCACCTTTGAGTTGGTTCTTGGTAAGATCGAAGGTGATAGTCCAGTTGTTGACGTTGTCATAATAGTTCTCGGATCGTAAATGGTTTCCTTTGGCGGCGATGAATGACCAATGCACGTAGTTCAAGTCTTCTGCTTCATTATCCTTGCCCACGTTGAAGTTGACACCCTCAGGGAAATCTTCAACAAAGTCGTATTTTCCCCAGTAGATCCTGTACTGCTCTGGCTCAAGAGGCTTGGACTTGTCAGGAGCGTATCCGTGAAGATATTCGCCGGATGATTTGTCCGGTGTTCCGATACGCCAGAGCTCTTTGCCAGCGCTTTCTTCTTTCCAGGTAAAGCTGCCCTTATTGTGAGACTTGGAAACTCGGATGTCATCCTTGATAAACCATCCGAAAACTTCATCAGCGTAGATAGTGACTCTATATGTACCCTCGACGACGCGCGGAATGTTGAAGTTCCCTGACTGGTCAATCTCAGCCCAGTATTGAAGGGATTTAGTGTTGAAAACGTTCAGCTGAAAGTCTTGTCTGTTCTCAGACAGCACAATGATTGGTTTCTTGGCGTTCTTTGGAAGCTTGACCTTGCCGCTGTAGCCAGTTCTCTTCGCCGAAGGAATGAAATTGGGAACGTAGCGAGCGATGCTGTCATAAAACTCGGCATTCCATTCCGGATCGGCATGTTTAGCTGCGTCAGTCCTCAGCTCAGCCATCGTTGTATCTTTGTCGCCTTTGTTGAAGTAGTAGAACTGTGGGCCCCAAGTCCTGTCGAAACCATGGGTGATATTTGGCATTGGAGCACCATGATGACCGGATACCATGTAGTTATACACTATACCATCAACGACAAGATCAGAGTGCAAAGGACCGCCATAATACGTCTCTCGAGTATTATGAACTAACCAAGCGCCGAATGTACTTCCATCAGCACTGGTAGAGCCATCGCTGAACTGACCATGGACGTCGTGGTTGCGCCAGCTCTCTGAAAGACTGTACTTTGTCCAATAATCCGAATACTGGCTTACATATGGATCATTGGTCTTGTTTCCGACGTACCATGTTGCATCTTGGACCGTCAAGGCACCTGAAGCATCCGGTAGAGGACCGTAATTGCCATCACTGGTAGAGAAATGCGTCCAGAGTTTTGTGTTTGGTCTGAAAAGCGTGCGAAGTTCACCAAGGTCGCGCAAGAACGGAGTCGATGGGTTGAAGTAGGTAAGACGAGTGAAAGCATGCAGTCCCGTCTCTTCACCACGAAGAAAGAAGTACTGCGATAGAGTCTGGTTGGTTGGCTTGTAGGTATCGCTCATAATAATCCCGGCATATTTTGTTCCGGTGGAATCGGTGCCCTTGACGAGACGCAGGTCTGCGGTACTGCCTGGCGTCCAGAAACCCGTTGGAATACACGAGCAGTCGACATAAGGACCCTTTCCAGTATTTCCACTGAGAGGTCCGAGTAAATCCTGTCCATCAAGAGTAGCATCGATGATGTGCCCATTAGACTTGGCTAGGACAACAGCGAATCGGTTGTTGGAGAGGGAAATGTGAGTTGAGTTCTCCGAAGCGCCCAAATCGGCTAAAGAATGAGAGATTAGCACGGCGGCTAAAGCCAGTGTCTTCAATTGAAAGCCCAACATGATAATTGTATGAGCTCGTGAACCCAAGCAAACCAGGGACAGTTCATAAGAGCCAGATTTATGGCGGGCTTAAATGTGGACATTGTCACTCGGTACAATCAGTGCCGACTGCTTCGGCCTCAAATGCACCGGATCAGGTATCTCGTCGTGTGTATGGATGGGATAATTTAGCCGTCTGGATTCCATCACTGAGCTGGAAGCAACGCGGGGAAGACAAGGATTAATGCGACGATGTTCATATTGAAAGAGACTAAGATCTGCAAGCAAGTACAATTCAGGCAGCTCCACAAGCAAACCCTAGCGTTCTCGGTGCAGAGCGCCATGGCCACCGACACAAAGAAAGTGCCCTATTCTCAGATAGCATATCTGCACTTCCACCACCAATCCCAATACGTCGAGGATTCTTCTCCAAACCCAAGAAGTGTTGATGTTGTGCTATAGCTGTTATTGGACCGGGAGGCCTAGTTCTTACTATATCTAATTAGGATAGCCCTTTCGGTGATGACTCAGACTATCAACGTCTGCATTCTTCCGTTACTAGCAACGATGATTATCGACCAGATTAGCAATCTCAGTTCGCTGCAAGTTCAATTTCAGCCTACCGCTTTTTCTCTATTTTACCTCACGACACAACATGGAAGTTCCAAGTGACATCAAGGAACGGCTTCGTGCTTCCTATAATGCAATTGCACCAACATATAATGACTGGACAGAGCGTCATCATCAGCTTCGTGACACTTATCTCGAAAAGCTCCTCAATCATTGTCCGGACTTGAAGACCTCCGAAAATGGCTCGAAGAAGGAAGTGCTAGAGTTGGGATGCGGTTCTGGAAGCCCATTCCTCTCAACTTTGCTCTCCCGTGCACCCTCGGTACAGGTGCACGCAAATGACCTTTCTGACGTTCAACTCAAAGTGGCGCGCGACAACCTGGCCGGCTATAGAGATCGCATCGAGTTCCATCCAGGAGACATGATGGAGCTTAAATTTGCGCCTGGTTCCCTTGCTGCAGTTGTGGCTTTGTATAGTATTATCCATCTTCCTCAAGAGGAACAGAAGGAGATGATGAGACGGCTTGGGCAATGGCTAGAGCCTGGGGGCGTCTTTTTGTCAACCTTCGTTTCCGATGAGGCACCTGTCATTGTTGAAGAGAAATGGATGCATGAAAAAGGATGGATGTTCTGGAGTGGGCTCGGTCAGGATGAAGTTATTAAGGTTTTGACTGAGGGTAGTGGAATGACTGTCAAGCATGCAGCCTTGGAAGGAGATGAAGAGGAAAGATTTCTTTGGATTATTGCCAAGAAGCCAACAACGGAGCATCTCACTCCGTGAATTAGCCCTTGTAGCGATCCTCTTCAGATTGTTCTGTAACGATTATATTGGACTGACGATATCGGTACCAAGATCCGCTTTTTCTTCACGTCATGTGTTTCACGCAACCTTAGGCGAGTCAGCATACTGTATGCGTTAATGAAAGAGATATTCCTATTTCTGAACTATTCACTGCTTTGTTTATAGTGTATATAACTCATCAGGCACGGGAAAAGGCTCACTGCAAGCCGCTGTCGTTACAAATTCTCAATGCTCAGAGCCCCCGGCGCTCCATTTCAGCGTGTAGCTTTGCCCGTCCTTCCTCTTCGTTCATTTGACCCAAAGGTACCGTCAATCGAGGCATCTGATCTTCACGCCATAATTCACCGTAAGGTGCTCCGCCCAAGTCGCAAATCAGCCGGTCAATTGCTTCTGAAATATCCCTTTTTGATCTGAGATTTGACGATTTGAGGCTACCAATTAGGCGGCCAACTTTGCTTGTTTGACGTTTTACTTCTTCTGGTAGTCTCCTCCAGACGGTGTGAATGTACTTAGGGGTTCTAGTAGAAGAATTTGGTTGCGCCATGGTTTGTGAGAAATTGGTGTAGGTTTTTTAATGACTTAACCGTGAAGAATGGTCTTGAGACCGTCTAGAAAGCGCGGGAAACAATGTTCTTATACATGTGAAAGCATGGGTACATCTGTGACGAGTGTGTTCTCAGCTGGTTCGTGAACAGTGATTCACATGAAGTGAAGTTGCGACTTGTTCACGATTGAAAGCTGGCCAGTGAAAGAATTCCCGACTTTGAGGCCCAATGCGGTAGACAATGCAGATAATCTAAGTCACTTGGATATTTTCTTTCTCAATATTCAGTGATTAAATCTCTTGTGACTGAAAAGTGATAAAGTATGCCAATATGAATCAAGTACATCGACTTCGATCACTAAGATATTCAACTATTCATTGCAGGTCTATAAACAGAGGTCGAAAGACATTACCAGAAGGGCGTCGACTCCCAGCTAGAGTCTGCGATCTTCCTAAATACCAATGATTATCTATTTCGCGGCTGCGATAATAATATCAGCAGCCATTTCAGCAATGCCATATACTGCTGTTTGAATATGTGCCGAGATCAAAAGTGGCATAATGCTAGCATCAACAACTCGAAGGTTCTCAGTACCATAAACCTTAAGCTTAGCATCAACAACACCACCATCTGCTTTTGGAAGCATAGCACAAGTACCGCTTGGATGGAAAATGCTGAGCGTAGTTCCGAGAACGTAGTCTTTGAGCTGCTCGTCCGTCTTCACATTATCGAGACCGGGCTCATACTCATTCTCCCAGATTGACTTCATGGGCTCAGTTGAAGCGATCTTTCGGTTGTACTTGACCACTTGCGTAACAGCTTCAACGTCATGAGCATTGCTCAGGTAGTTGGGGTTGATGATGGGCTTGCCAGCAGGGTCGGATGGGTTGATGTGAATACTGCCGCGGCTGAGAGGATGCATGACAACTCCAATTAGGGTAACGAAGCCTTTTCCGAAGAGAGGCGACGTCGTAGCTGGATAGCCCTTGACTCCAGTGTAGCCATCAGAGAAGATGACCTCAACCTGAGGGACTGAAGGATCCTCCAGGAGCTCCAACTTCTTCTTGTCAACCTTGCTACCATCCTTGCCAGCAGCCTCCTTAGCAAGAGCCATCATCTTGGTGTCGCTGCCAAGAGCTTGCTTCCAGGTCGAGAAAGTATACGCACTACCGGTGTAGTCGTACAAGGAACGCTCTCCAGCATTCCAGAGGGCTAGCTGCTCAGCAGCAAAGGTGGCGTTACTTCGAAGAGCATCGGTAGAAGTGTACTCGGGCTTGAGCTGATATGAAGTCATGACGCGGAGATGATCTTGGAGGTTCTCACCGACGCCGGGAAGTTCAATGACTTGCTTGATACCAGCGGCCTGAAGAATGGACTTGCTTCCGATACCAGACTGCTCTAGCAAGCCAGGGCTCTGGATCGAACCAGCGGAAAGAATCACCTCGTGACGTGCTTTGATATAGGTTCCATCGCGAAGAGTGACACCAGTGGCAATGGACTTCTTCCCGGCGCTTGGAGTTGTCATGTTGATCTTTGCCACGATAGTATCAGCCAGAATCTCAAGGTTTGAACCTGAGATTTCGGTATATGCGTTGGCGCTATAAGAGCGGTTGTAGTTCGAAGGGTCGATGCTGCTTGGCTGGTACATGACGCCCAGGGGATCTCCACCAAGCGACTCAAGGTTCTTGCGAACTCCAAGTTTGTTGAGAGTTGGGATCCACGACTCTTGGTGCTTTGGGATGATGCGGTTGATGACAGCCTTGACAGGGCCGCTATCTCCAACTCCCTTTGAGCCATATGTAGCAGTGTTCTTGCCAGTGAAAGTCTCAGCCTTGGTCATGGCTTTGATCATCGTCTTCCAATTCCATCCAGGGTTTCCAAGAGCCTCCCAGCTGTCATATTCAGCTGCTGCAGCGCGATCATAGGTCATGAGATTGAGGGCAGAGCTGCCTCCCAAGACCTTACCACGGTTGACGTTGAAAGCTCTGTTGTTGGCGCCAGGTTGAGGAACAGTGGTGAAGTTCCAATCATACTTGGTTCCAAGGGTTGTACCCTTCATGCCGGGGATGTTGATCTTTGGCTCATCCCAAACAGCGGGTCCTGCCTCGATGAGGAGGATGTTTGAAGATGCGAGACCCTTGCTAAGACGTGCAGCTACTGCGACACCTGCTGTGCCGCCTCCAACAACGATCTAAGAAACAATGTTAGTGTCGTTCAAATTATCATGAAACAAATATTATGTAAATCAAGACAAAACAGTTGACTCACGTAATCATATGTATCTTGAGACGGGGCCGCCACTGCAGCTGCAGCAAGACCCAGCCACAAATACGACTTGACAAGCATGACCAAATAGTAACAGGTAATTGACGCTCAAACCGGAGTGAACGGAGAAGGAAAGAAACTTCCTGGGGACTGAACTCTTTATTCATGGTTCATGCACTATCCCTGTTTGTCAGCGTAGTATCGAACTGTCAATTTAATTTCTCGGCCATTGACAAGCGGCACGCTGAAAAGTTCCCCGAGACAGGGGTCGGAAAAGGTTCTCAAAAAGGTTGCCGAGATCCCTTGAAACCCTGCCGATGCAGGATAAGGTTTTATTTAAGCAGGGGTCATAGCACTTCAGGGTCTTTGGTTCGAATAGCGAATGAGGGAGCTTGCTGCGCAAACTAACTGACGACGATGGAGTCATGTACGTAAATAGACCTAAAATATGAACAAGGATGCTAGTAAGAAATACCACATTGTGTTGAGTAGGATTTCTGGAAATACCTCATATTCTACAGTCTAAACTGATTTCAGCACCAACCACTGTAAGCGATGCAACCTCTTAAGATTACCCTTGAATGAGTAAACTTTCGGGCAACGGGTATCCGCGTTATGTCTCAGATTCAGTATCTTGCTCCGTAGGGATCCGTAGTAAACGGACCACTATGGCCATACTTAAATATTGCGTTGTACCAAATTCATGCAAACTTCTCGTTAATCTCTTTTCCCTGTTTTACCACTCGTTTGCTTTGCTTAACATCAAAAGCAATGAGCTCCGTGATACCTCCGAATCCATTACCGCCGGACGAAAATGTCGGTCCAGCCTTGCTAGGCGTGTCGGGCGCATGTCTCGCCCTCGTGATCATCACCACTACCGTGCGAATGTGGGTCAGATCAGCCCTACGGTCATCAGGCTGGGACGATTATACCATCATCACCGTTACATTGCTCGGTATCGCTCGGTTCGGTGTTCAAGTAGGACAAGTCAACATCGGCAATGGAAGACATCGATGGTATATTTCTGAAGAAAATTATATGCGAAATAATATGCTTGGATGGGTTGCCCAGATCCTCCTCTTCGCTAGTATTTGTCTTCTCAAAATCTCGATTTTGCTTCTCTTGTTACGCATCAAGGATTCGCAACGCGTCAAATACTCGGCCTGGGCTATTATGGCTGGTCTAGTCGTTACCAACTTTGGTTGCATCATCATTTTACTTTCCGAATGCAGGCCGATAAGTGCATACTGGACCGGCGTAGGTAATTGTTGGGATCCGCGCGTTCGAATTTACTATATCTACGCTACGATCGGTACATTCTATCCCACAAAACAATTCTCAGCTGAAAAAACTGACTGTATATCTAGCCTTTTCTATACTTACGGATATGATATGTTCTATGTTACCCGTCCTTGTGATTTGGAACACCAGCCTTCCGCTGAAGACAAAGATTTCTGTCTGGGCTTTGATGAGCCTGGGACTAGTGTAAGTTGAAGTTATCCATGGCCGACTTTCCAGTGACTAACAAAGCTGGTAGCGCTACTGGGTTTGGAATTGCTCGTGCAGCGTCTCTTGGTATAACAACTTCAGATCTAAGTTGTAAGAATACCCAACCCTCCCCATTTTAATCAATCCGTCTAATCTTGACTAGGGGTTTATGCCATCACTGCAATCTGGTCCAACCTCGAGCTTTACCTCGGCATTGTCGCTGCGAACCTCGCTCTAAGCCGATCGATATTCGGATACTTCTTTCGCGGTACGGATGCCACCAGAGGTTCATCATACGGCAAACCCAGATCGATATCTACTTCCAAAAATCTCAGAATTCCGAATTCAAATATTTTCAGATCAGGGCAAGATCCGGGAGGTCAAGGTAGCGAGATTTCCTTGGTGCAAACGACCAAAAAGCAGCCATCCTCGTGGCTTGCGGACGGTGCTACGAGTGATGAGACTTTGCCAAGAGCTTAGGGGAATGTGAAGAGTAATGATTGAAATGAGTTATTTATGAAGGAATCTGATGAACTCGCTGTTTATACATTGTAATAGACTTACCTAAGATTTGCCTAAGACTTTACCATTGTATCAAAAGGGCGGTACAAGCGAGCACTGAAATGGCAGACAAAGGGTCAACTTTTCGGAACAATGGTATGGGCTTAATACTTGTTGAGATCTCCTATCTTATTCTTTGCCTAAGAGAACAGAAGCCAGTCTCTGGTACCGCTTGGGTCCAAGCCTCCATCTAGGTAATAAATCTAAATCCATTCAGGACCGCCCGTTGAGAGTCTTTATCAAGTCTACTGAGACTCTCCTCACTGCTCTCATCAACGCTTGCGCTCAACTCATCGAAAGCCTTGTTAGCTCGCTTCAAGGAGTACCTAAGACCCATAATGCACGCAAAGCCCAAAGCTTGGAAAGCCAGGATACACGCCCATGATACGCGAAAGTCAGGTCCATATTGGTCAAGCCAGAAGTAATTGGCGAAGAGCGATGCACTGTTTGCGAGCGTGTTTGCGATTCCGATGGAAGCTGCGCGCTTCACACGAGGCTGTACAATGGTTGAAGATAGCCAAGGATATGTCGTTGAGTAAATCCCGAAAGTTCCAGCACTGACGAGAAAGGTCAATGCGTAGTGAGGCCATCGTTGGTTTGAGAGAGCGACAAGAGCGATAGTAGCTGCGATGGCTGTGAGACCAGAGATAGCAGCGTGAGGTGATCGCTTCTGTCGACGATCTGCGTCCCAAGCGAAACTGAGAGCCCATATGAAGGAGAAGAGATACGGAGGTGCCGTGAGAAGGAGGACGATGGTGTTGTTGCGGAAGCCAAGCTGTT
The DNA here is from genome assembly GCA_013184415.1 of Fusarium concolor. NCBI lineage: Eukaryota > Fungi > Ascomycota > Sordariomycetes > Hypocreales > Nectriaceae > Fusarium > Fusarium concolor. The sequence continues at coordinate 11,711 of JABCJY010001211.1, forward strand.
GAGTAAGCGTAGGAAAGAAATGAGAGAAAGAGATGGATGCCGTTGTTGACATTTGAAGGATAGAGAACAGCCAGACTCTGTAGTCGCGTAAAGCAGAGAAGATTGCCTGCTTTAGGGTAATCTCCTCTTCACCGAGAACTTCTTCGCTACCAGCATCAACAGCTAACCGTCCCTGCGCTACAACTCTCTCCTCTTCACTCAACCAACTCGTTGTTCCAGGGTAGTCAGGAAGAAGAAAGAATGCAACAACGCCAATGACGATGGTAGCGAGGCCTTCGAGGATGAAACGGACGATGAGAAGGCCTGCGGGACTGGAAGTGGCAGATGTACAGCCACTGACAACAGCCCAAATAATAATGCACCCAGGCTACAGCGGTCAGAAATGTCTTCAAGACGACCAAGAGGTCGCTTACCAGAAAGATATGAGGCTGCATCTTAGTCATGATCAGCGTTGAAGGAAGCTGCATCATGATGTAACCAGCAGAAAAGATAGAGATCGCAGTTTGATACGTCGCTCCTTTGACATGGGTATCTTCCTGAAGACCGTAGAGACGGGCCTGAGTAATGGAGTTTCGATCGAGATAGTTGAAGAGATAAATGGTGACGACAAGGGGCAGAAGTCGAAGGTCAATCTTCCTCACGAGCTGAGCTTCAGTCCCTTTGGAGAACTCGGGGGTATAGGAGCGGTAGGTATCCAGTAAGGTGAGTTCTTTGGTTGGGACATTTTCGACTTCTTCACCAGTGACATCGACCTTGTCAACCTGATCTTTTAAATGTGCCATCTTAGATACTGAAACAGACTGTATAACAAATTTGATGGAATTGATTGATGATTGTCTATAATTCAGGATCTCACATCTTTATACCCCAACTTCTCCAGCTCCCAAACCGTCGGACCCGCTCCGACCCCAGATTCTCCCCACAGACTAGCCTACTCCCCTCCAGTGCCGAATATCCGTTCGGGGCTGGAGACTAGCATACCATGCCATTGTTCATCAGTAAGCCAATTTCTCAGAAGTCGGAGTTCCTGGTCTGTGTTTACTTCGAGGGGAGGTGTCGGGGTAAGTCCTCGGACGGCAGCGTTGCAGTGAGGCCAGTCGCTTCCCCAAATGATAGCGCTGGGAGCGGTGTTTGCGATGGCTTTTAGGATCGGTTCTATTTGGGAAATATTTTGAGATCTCCTGTGTAATGCGCCGAGTTTGACGTAGAACCTGCCAGATTTGAGGAGGTCAAGGAAGTTGGCGAATTCGTAAGTATCGATGTCGGATGGTGTTGATGAACCATTATGGTCAGCAATGATGGATACATCCTTCAAATCTGGGTGACCCATGATGATATCTGCGATTGAAGACCATGTCACGAGTGGTAGCTGTGCTGAAATACTCCAGTTGTACTTCCGCAGAGGGCAATGTGAAGCAACTTGAAGAAATTGCTGAATAACCCAGAGAAAATCATCTCCAGAACCACCATATGAGCCGTGGATTCTCACAGATCGCACCCCTGCATCATGTAACCTCTGAAAGTCGGCCTCTGCAAGGTTCTTCAGATCTGGACTTTCAGGATCCCAGAAGATCGTTCCACGGACGCGCTTATCAGGAAATGCGTCTTGACAGTAGGACAGATGATCTAGCAAGCCTGTATATCCATCTTCAATAGTCGCCTGTACAATCATGACATTCTGAGTCTTTGAGTTCCGAATGAGATCGTTCAGCGGTGCTGGCTGTGGGGTATATGCGCGGGTACTTTTGAACGGATAGCGGGGGTCGAAACAGTGCATGTGGGAATTCCATGCCGAAGACGGTAGTTGAGGTGTAGACATGGCTGTTGCGTGTATAGACCAGTAGATTAGATTCTCCGAGGGTTGTAGCAGGAGTGAGCGTGGTTCTTTAGCTATGATGCTGGTTCGGAGGGTGTCCGGCAGAGTCGGAGTGTTTCCGGGGCGGGCTAAAGTCTGTCGGACGGGCTCCGGGAAACTATTGACTCTACCGGAAGGGGACCTTGAAGTAGAAGTGAGACATTTTGACTGGCTAGTACTTTGTGTTGCTGGAAAATTTGTAATTTGGGAATATTAAGATAAGTTTCTTCTCATTTATTGTAAACTGTCTATCTACTTGACCGCTCATCGATCAGTTCTCACCCTCGAGGTGACCTGGAAACATTGATTCTGTGTTTTTGGCAGCTTTTGGCTGTTAATCTTTTCAGATTCGTGCTCATGATAGCGCCGTTGAATCCTGTCACGCGGCTTGGGTCGGTGACTCAGCGAACCATTACGCCAGCGTCTACAGAACAGTGACAAACAGACGTGCTACTTGGCTGCAGTGGTGAGGAATGATCAAAAGTATTATTATGAATTCCAAATATCGCTCCCATTACCTAATTTTCCATACCAGACAAAGAAAAATAATTACATAATTATCATGACCAAAACTTGAGCTTGCCAGCCCATCCCGAAGACTGCCCACCCGAGTCATCAGAGCTCCCATCAGCATTACCAAATGATACGCGTCGCGGCTTTACGTAGTACAGATCTGTTTCTCTAAACGAGTAATCCACATCTGAACCTGAGGGCAAAATCGCTGACCAAGGAGACGGCTGCTCTCCGAGATCACCACTGTCCGTACTTTGACTGGAGCCAACCGAATGTCGTTCAGCAGGATTCTCGTATACGGTTGGAGGTCGCGTTGTTTCAAACGATGGGAATTGTTGATGCCTTGGAGAAAAGCTAGATGCGCATCGTTCTGGTCTCGTTGTTTCGAATGAGAATTGGCGCCTGTCGGAGAGACTGGATACGGATCTCTCCGGCCTTGGTGAGCGGAAGTATGTGCGTAGTAACTCGGGTGATACAGGCTCTGAACCGCGTGATGATCTGTTGGCTGAATCGGAGGATGAATTTTCTGAACTGGATAGACTACTACTTCTGTCGTGGTCGAGGATTTCCTGTCTGGATAAATTGGTTCTCGTAGTAGGACGTCTTGAAAGTTGACGAAGTCCAAAAACTTGAGGCCGTTCTTGCGATGATTCTCGAGCCGGTCTTTCGGGAGCAGTCCGCCACTCGTTGTAGCAGGCAACAGCGAGTCGACTGAACTCATAAGCTGAGGGGACAAGAAACATGCCGATCAAAAACAAAGCATGGAGCATCAAAAGGACGTATCCAAGAGCACTCGCTGCAGTGTGACTCCACAGTTCAGGAATCATGCCTAAGCAGAGAAGAAGCGCAGTCAGTCTTGCACCTGAGATCAAGACAGGCTTTGACAGTAACCCAGGCGCCGCTCGAACCCAGGCGAGAAAGCCCAGTTGAATCACTTCGCATGCCATCAGACAAAACAGCTGCACCGTGCCGAAACGCTGTAGTCCACCAATGATGACTCCGCGGGCGAAGATGAGGATGAAAGCAACGAAAGTGTAGTAATCCTGCGTGCGGGAAGGTTCTTCTGGAGTCTGCTTATGAAGATCATCGACGAGAAGATATCCCATACTTTGAGGACTCCGTGAAGACATTCCCCACCAACAGCCGATAATTAGTAGAGCGACAACCATGACTACTAGTAAAGTATAGTACACTGGCCTTGCGCTGGCACTGTCGAGTTGATATGTTGTCCAAGCCGTAAGCGGAAGCAAGAGATAGCTGAGATAGACGCGCAGAGCAACCCAGATTGTAGCTTTGTGCTGCTGTTTGGTCGAGCTTTCAATGATCCAACTACCAGACTGCTGAAACCAATCCCGGGTCCACCTCAAATGAAGGCCGATCTGAATAACCGCATACAGAAGAACGAGAATCACGAGTGCCAAAGTTGCGATGTTTGTCCAGGTGCTGACGGTAACTGGAGCAGCCATAACCTGCGTCATATGCTCAAGCCCCGAAGTCCCACCAAACGTCCCGTTGATCTCGTGGATTCCATCGTGAATACCGTAATAAACCGAATGTCTCCATACGATACCTCGTCGTAGCATGAGTGTTGACCAACTGACCGAGCTAACAACTGGCTGGAGAAATCCAGGCTGGTTGATACTGAGTGCGCTGCTGAAGAAGATAAATTGGATGTATGCAAGACAGTCGGCGATTCGAGTCAAGTGAGATCTGCTTCTCTCCTGGGCATTCTCATCGTCATCTCGTAACGGATGCACAAGATTATACCATTCTCTCCACCCAGCTACAAAAACGACCAGAATGAAAGTGAGTGTCGGGATCCAGAATGAGATGTCTTGAAAGGTAAGACCAATATCAGGAGTCAAAAATCCAGTGAGACACGCAACCGAGAAATGATCCGGCGCATCAATGTTGATTTCCCACTCATAAGCCGCCAGCGGTTTCGGGTCGTCAATTTCGAAAAGAACATCCAGATACTGAATGAAGAATTTGGTGTTGATCTGTGTAAACTCCTTCGTTAAACACGTCGCGTTTCGAATCTCGCCATTATAGCGCCTCGTTCCACCCAGCGCATTTAAGCTCAACTCAACCGACGCATTATCCAAAAGCGATCTCCGACATGCCGCTATCGTGGGATAATTCCCCAAGATCTCAAACCCAAGCTCTGTCTCATTGAGAAACGCTGAAGCACTATTGGGCTCGAATCGATAAGCTGTTGTTGACGGTGTACTGCAATCCTTGAACTGAACATGAGCTGCACGCGCAGAAAGAAAGAACGTGAGTAGAAATAATAATAATGAGTGCATTTGCATGAGGGAGAAATTAAAATGATAGTATTATCGCGAGTACAGAAGGAATGGATGCGTCGAATTCGGTTAATGGGGTCTCGGCTGCTTTGGGAAGAAAACAGGAGTAAAAATTGTTTTTGATGCCTGAGGCTGTGTTTTGCGCTTGGACAGAAACAGCGTCGGTCCAACCGAAAATAGCTTTGGCTAGTGGTTTGATGGATAAAACTTAGTGGTCATGGCTCAAGCGCCGAGGCTCCGAGATGATCAACTTTGAAGGCTGGATCGGTTAACGCACATCATTGCTGATCAAATTATCTGGGGTTGATGTGCAACAATCTTCAGTACTCTTGCAACAGTTATTGGAGTTAATAACCACCACAAATGCCATTGATGATTCATTGCTTACTGACATCCAGCATGAACCTACTATCGGCGTCTCCGAAGGCTAAGTTTCAAGTACTGTCACGGACCATAAATTATCCGTACCTTTCGACTTCGCCGCCCCCTGACCAACAACGCACAATAATGTAACATATTTGAGAGTGAATTGTTCCAATTCGCTTAGCTTCCAATGAGCTCCCGTATCTTTAATGCAACGCTCTTTGACTTTCTAATGTCGATAACGTGATTGGTCGCTCAGTTTTTGACAGTCAGAGTCTGTGTCGAAGCCGCTAGTCTCAAACGGGTTAATTTCTAACTTCAGCTTCAATCTGACAGCCAATCTCGACACTGCAAAGTCTTCTAGAACTGAGTTGAATGCAGTTTCTAGTGGGACTCGATGCAATATAGCTGTCAAAAAAGGGTGCTAAACAGACCCAGAAATGTTAATTGAAGTCGCTGGTGGCCGGTGCTTCAATTGAACTCCAAGCTAAACTATTGGTATTGTTCTCGTTGATGATGACGTCTAATTAACATGATTCGTCAATATTGCAAACTGGCTATCATTGTTCATGTCATCTGATCACTGCCGACAAAGAAACCCGAGTTTGCTAGTCCTCAAATTTTCAAGTGGCGGACATCAACGGCTAACAAAACACTAACCCTACCCTGACAGTCCGAGACTAAAATACCCACTTCCCGGCCTCTTCACCTCCGATCCTCTCCCACCGCCTTCACAACTCACCAACCCTTTGTCGCAATCATGTCCCCTTCGTGCTTCTCCTCTCTGCCCAAACAGCCCACCGACGAGATCTTCGATCTCCTCGCCCTCTACAGAGCAGACCCCAGCCCCGACCGCGTCAATCTCGGCGTCGGCGTCTACTGCACCGACGAGGGAAAGTCATGGCCCTTGGATGTAGTAACCCGTGTTGAAAAAGACCTCCACGAGGAAGCTAGTCTTACAAGACATGACTATCTTCCTATCGAGGGAGATCAGCAGTTTCTCAAGGTTGCGAGGGAGCTGGTTTTTGCGCATCAGGATGATTTGAGTATTGCGTCGGTGCAGACTGTCTCCGGGACCGGAGCGAATCATATCGGTGCGAGGTTTGTCGCGGATTATCTGCGACCGGCGAATATTTGGGTTTCGGATCCGACGTGGGCTAATCATCATATGATTTGGGAGTCGGTGGGTATGAAGCCGAGATTGTATCCTTATTACAAGAAGTCGGACTGTTCGTTGGATTTTGAGGGTATGATCAAGACCCTTGAGGAGCATGCTCAGCCTCGCGATGCTATTTTACTGCATGCGTGTGCGCATAACCCAACTGGTCTGGATCCTTCGAAGGAGCAGTGGAAGGCTATTGCGGACCTTTGCCAGCGAAAGCAGCTCTTCCCCTTCTTCGATGTAGCGTATCAGGGTTTTGCGTCCGGAGACCCAGCGGAAGATGCCTGGGCGATTCGATACTTCTACCGGCAGCAACCCCGACCCGATATGATTGTCGCGCAGTCCTTCTCCAAGAACTTCGGTCTTTACGGTCACAGAACTGGAGCCGTGCATCTCGTGCTCGCAGAGCCTTCTCAGGAGATTAAGAACAACGCGTACTCGACGCTGTCTTATCTGCTACGATCTGAAATCTCAATGGCGCCCAAGTACGGCTCTACTATCGTCAAGACAGTGTTGGATAGTGAAGAGTTGACTGCGGCTTGGATGGCGGATCTGCAGGTTATGAGCAGTCGAATTAAGAGTATGCGACAGGCTCTTTACGATGAGTTGGTTAGGCTGGAGACACCTGGTACATGGAATCATATTGTCGATCAGGTAAGCATCACAACATTGTCACCAATACGAGGAAGGAAAGCTGACATGTGAAGATTGGTATGTTCTCATACACTGGTCTTTCTCCTTTTGAGGTCAAGGTTCTTCGAGAGCGATTCCATATCTACCTGCTCAACTCAGGCCGTATTTCTATTTCAGGCTGTAAGTTTCCTTATACTTTAACTCTGATATTTGATCTAATGATAGGATAGTGAACAAGAGGAACGTGAAATATGTTGCCAAGGCCATTCACGATGTTCGAACAGAAGGCCCTGCGCTTAACGGAACCAACGGTACAAATGGTACAAACGGTGTGAACGGAGTCAACGGGCACTAGATTATTGCATATAGACTTTATAAGAGCTAGAGATACCCTCTCGGGTTAAGAAAAACAGATATTTTCAAGGCAGGCAAACTCCCAGTACCTACCTACCAAGACAACGAATTGTTCCGTGTTGCGGCTGCTCTAGTGCCTGACGTCTCACCCAATAATATTGTATGTCGCTATAGCCCATGTATCCTGATTCTCAATCTTCTCGAGGCTGCCGCATTCAATCTGTATTTTTTTGTTAACCCGAATACTTTGCGTGGCAATATCGTTCTCGAAGTTTTGTCACCTCCGATGTCGGCCCGGGCTCGGCCATAAACTGCTTGAAGGCGGACAGAACGCATCATGCACTTCTTCAATCTCGAGCTGCACCTCTTTAGCTACGCCAATAGTTTATTATTTATAGAATTGATGTATTCATTACTTTACCATATATGTTTTAACATAACGCGACATTGAAATGTAGCGACAGATAACGGTTTATCACGGCTCATGACGTCGCGATTAACCCCGCCTGATTCGCTCAGAAGCAGATCTTTTCGGAAACGAATACGAATACTACATCTCAGCTCATCATGACATTGACCGTTCTCCTCAAACACCAGCCAATCTTATCAATCTCCCGCCGCCATCTCTCATATTGTCTGAGCCCAAGAAGTCGGTGAACGCGGGCACAACAATCTTCCGCTCCGCTCCTTACCCCACCAACCGTACGATCACATATCAACCCCTTCTTCCAACACGCGACACAATCCAAACTCAATTGCATTCAGCAAAATGGCCAATCTGGGCGTTTTCGCTGTCGTCACGACAGTTGTCGTGTTTGTTCTCACCTATGGAATTCCGCTCTTCTTGAAAGAGTACTTTCCATGGCAGAGTCTGTACAAACAGCGTCACGGAAGACCCACTGTTACGACCAAATCATACAAGGGACGCACGGCGCTTATTACCGGCGCCAATGGAGCGTTTGGAAGCAGAGCTGCGAAGCTTTTTGCGAGGAGAGATATTGACACGCTTGTGTTGGTTGATGTGAGGGATTGTGGTGGTGTGAAGGAGCAGATTGAGAAGGAGTTGGGTGAGGCTGGAAAGCCAATCCCGAAGATCTTGGTCTGGCAAGCTGATTTGATGACGTTCAAGGGATGTCAGGAACTCGGGGACAAAGCAAAGGAGTTGGAGCATTTGGATCATGTTTTGATGACTGCGGGAATTCTGGCGTTCAATCGTCGCGAATCGCCTGAGGGCTGGGAAACTTGTGAGTTATTTTGATCTGATGCATCGGAAGATACTAACGCGTCACAGCCATCCAAGTCAACTTCTTGTCCGGCGCACTTCTCTCCCTTCTATTTCTACCTCTGCTCAAGTCATCTCCCTCCAACCCCAACCCTCCGGTCCTAACCTTCGTCACAACCTTTGGCATCTGGCCCTCCTCCTTCACAATGGGCATGCCCAAGAAGGGCTCCTACCTCAAGAAACTCAGCAACAACAAGGAAGGCATGGAACAAGCCCACCAGTACGGTCGTTCCAAGGGTCTTCTCCTCTACTGGGCGCGTGAACTAGCTGCTCGCGTCACTACTCTTCAAGCAAACGAGAAACTTCCCCGCAAAGTCACCATCAACAGCGCTGATCCTGGGTCTGCGTGGACGCCTCTTACGAATCCGAACCAGGCTAAGCTTATTCCTCGATTGATCATGAACTTTGGTGCTCGTGAGCCGGAGATTTGTGCGACTGCTCTTGTCAATGGTGTTTCTGCTTCAGAGGATGCTCATGGAAAGATTATGCAAGATTTTGACACAGCTTCGTAAGTACTGTTGTGTTTAAGATTGGTGATTGATGCTGACTAATATAGATACCCTCCTTTCATGGTGAGGAAGAGTGGCCAGGCTGCTCAGGCGCGTGTTTGGGAGGAGACGAGGGAAGAGCTTGAGGCCAAGGTTCCTGAGGTCAAGGCTATCTTTGAGATGTTGGATCAGTAGGGGAAGAACCTAGGGCTGCAGCAATGAGCCTTTGTGCATGAATGGAGTAATAGGTGAAGAAAGGTGCGTTGCAAAGAGAGGTTTCCGAAATTCATGGCTATCATGTCCTTGCTCTTCTTGGCTTGTAGTTAATTAGCTTCAGTCGGCCAAGCAGAATTAATTTATGAACTGTCTTTTGCCTACTAAAGTCAATTGACAACAAGCTGAGGAAGGCTGAGACATGATAGTCCAGAACTCCGGGAAGCTTTCAGCATGGAATTTGGTGTTGTTATGAACGCGATAATGAAGCAGTTTTATGCGCAGGATTTATGCAGAGGTCTGTTAGGTTAGCCCAATTTGAGAGATTTCTCTACCAATAAACGGTCAAGCCTCCGCATCAATCGAATTGACGTCTTGAACTTGGGATGCGTCTTGCGCATTTGTTGATCTGATTTTTTGTTATTTAATTCCTCAATATAATAGATCAAGACATCTGAGCTATTATGATCATTTGATCATTTGATCATTTGATGTTGTCTAGATCGCATAACGTCATCCTGAATCATTCAATAGACGGATAAATTGAAGATAATGATAAATCACCCGCGTGCCATGCTAATAACGGGGTGTGTCAACCCTACCGGGGCTCACCGGTGAAACTTGGCATGAACTTAATTACAGTCCAACCAACACTTGCGAGTCATTAACCTGCTTTTTCTGTTGATCCGCATAGAAAATCACGCGACACGATTCAAGAAGTGATGGTCGACGCAACTGCCAAAATAGTCGACCGACAGTTGGTTGGCACCAATGAGGCACAATGAGGGATATAATTCTGATGTCGACAGGTATTTGCCGGTCGGTTACAGGGTAAGACGACGCGAATGCACAGCACAGCCCCTTGTGAAAGGACAGCTGAAAATACAATCACAAATCGAGATAAGATAAGATTGGATAACGGAATCCGAGGGCACCGAGCGGAATCCCGCTGAATCAATTATTCGCTGACGCCAAGGAGCGCGCGATCTTTAACTTTGGCCACGACTAACCTGGGGGAGCGGCCGTCGGATAGCGGAGTCGTCAACATTGCGACCGGCAGATGGTCTCAGTACAACTGTGTTTTCGGTGCAGCTTTATGTCTCAGATCTGTTCAGCAAGCGAGCAATCTTGAAATATCGGTAATAAAACAGGATATTGCCGTGATTCCGCTTTAGCTGTAACTTGTTGGGCGCCTCAACGCCTTGGTCCATAATTTATAGGAGACGTTCTCAAGAACCCTGAACAACCACCTCAACAACGTTTTTTCGTGGGCCCTTGGACGCTGCTGTCGCGGTCGGCATCTACCGAGCGCTGTATCATTACCGTTACGCACACACGACCTGATTTGCATTGAATTGCAACGTCAAAGCCTCGTGTTTTACGCAAACGTCCTCAATTAAGCTTTTGTGCTTCTTTGTCGCAAAAGCTTATCCCGAACTTCCAGCGAGTCACAGCTGCCTGTCACCCCAAGCCATCCCAGACCCTGAGCTCCACCAAACTCAGGGGCTGCCCCAGCTTTGAGCCAAGCAGAGTCTAGACCTGACATGACCCTTGTTAGGAGAGGCAATCTAAGCTGAGTAGGGCTAGGCGCTCTCTTTTTGGCTGCGGTCTCAATTGGCTAGGCCGTAACGAGACAACCTGCACGAGATTGCACTCCATAATCAGGGTTCTGCTCAAACGATATACGGTAAACGAAAATGGACCTTTGCCCAGAGGCGCAGCCAGTCAGAGCTATACGAGCTGTCCAACCCAGGTCACTTCCAATCTCCAGTGCTTGTCTCGAAACGCACGATAGGCTAAATGCTCACAGCTGCACCCACTACGCCTCCTGACCTGGTTTGTTTGGTCTAGATCGTCGATACTAATGTCCATTAGCCGTTAGTCAGTGAAGAGGACCCTGGGGCATTGTGCGGCGCGGGCTAACCAAGCGTTATTTATGTGACAAGCACCCAGATTTTTTCGCTCTTGTCTCCGTACGTATGACCGCCCGTTTTGATGTTCCGTCGATAAACATCTGGTGTAACATTGTAGGGCCGATCATCACTTTCGCGTGGTATCACCTGCACTACGCACCGTTCTCTCAAGAAGGATTTTCGCTCTTTTTCCTTCTTTTTTTCTTCTGCGACGAGCAAATCCTTCACAATGGTGTGGTTTAGAAAGGTGACTTCGTTCATCTATTCGATATTAGCCAACCGACGCTTCGCCTTTGCTCTCACCACGTTGGCTGTATGCGCCGCCAAGGGAGTACATCTTCACAATCACAGATCTTCAGTAGCGCCCAAGCGCATGCTTCTTTTCTTCTTCTCTTTTTTCACACAAGATATTCTCCTGCTTCTTTTCATACGACTTCTCCTCAGCCATTGGGTCCCCAATTATCCCGGCAAGCTACGAACATTCGTCACAGCACTTGCATTCTTTTTAATAGCCTATAATGTCTCACTTTGCATTGTTTCAGTTTCTTTCTACATAGTCGCTGGGTCTGAGATCCGCTGGCGAAATATCGGCTTTATCGCCGATCCATCTGCGCGAGCAATTATCTTTTCTGGTTTCACGGCTTTCTTGGGCGTTTTGTGTCTTTGTGTTTGCTTTAGTGGAGTGCTTCAGACTGCTTGCTATGCGCTTTTTGGTTGGGGCGGAGATCTCGTTAACTGGCCCATTACGTTTATTTGGCGCAAGTGTTGCTGTTCTGGTCGACGAGGCTACGATCAGGTATCGCAGCGAGATAACCTACCGCAATGGAGCGACGACAGCGGATCAAGTCACGACGAATACTTAGAGAATGAGTACAAGAAGACCAAGTCGCCTACGATATCAGCACTCGCTTCGCCACGAGGCGGTTCACCAGCACGAGGATCCAGATGTACCCGCTTTTTACGCATACTACCTTATCCGATTGTCAGCATTCTATTGACGGCACTATTCACCTTGACATTACTGCGACCCAAGGATCCTTCACTCATGTTCCTCTCATTGACAACCGGACTTTTACCTTTTGCCGACTTTGCGTCAAAGGCATCATTTCTCGACGATCTTCCCTCTGTTTTCGGTAAGGGCGTGCAGCGAAGCTGGGATGAAAAGACTGCGATTGATCGACCTGCGCCTCCTTTGAGCTGGCTTCCAAAGGAAAACTCACCGGTCAATGGGTTCGGAGATTGGAATTTGGTGATGCCGCATTACAACGCCGAGAAGGATCCCTTGAAGATTTCGAATTTGGAGGAGCCCCTGCGAGAATCTCTGCGAGGCAAATTGAAGGACATCAACATTCGACACGTGGTCATGATTTTCCTCGAAAGCACCCGAAACGATGTCTTTCCAGTCAAGAAGGACGGATTGATCTGGAATCGATTTGCCGACACATTTCCCGACAAGCAATTGCCGCAGGAAGTTCAAGACAAGCTGGCCAATCTCACGCCGACAGCAAATTTCATCACGGGCGACTACGAGGATGGATTTAAGCATGCCGACCAACCGAAACGTGGAGGAATTCACTTCACCAACGCCCATACCGCCGGAACATACACTCTCAAGAGCATGACCGGCACGGTCTGCGGTGTCGCTCCTCTCGTTGCCGATTTCAACCTTGAGTACAGTCATCATATCTACCAGCCCTGTCTACCGCACATTTTCGAAGCTATGAACCGAGCAGAAGCTGAGGCCTCAAAGACCAAGTCGAAGCGCCAAACAAAGGTCAGCTTTGACACCGAGGATACAGACAAGAAGGATAAGTGGAATTCGTATTATTTCCAAGCTTCGACACTCGACTACGACAACCAGTATAACCTAATGGCTGCGATGGGCTTTCCGAGGAGGAATACGATTGGACGAGAGTATCTTCGCAGCGACAAGGCGAAGCATGGGGCGGTTACGTTACCAAACATCAACGAGTTTGCTTTTGAGGAGGATCCTTTGGAGGACTACATCAACGATGTTTTTGAGGACGCTGTCAAGGATGACAGCCGCGTGTTTTTGACTCATCTCACGAGTACGAGTCATCATCGATTTCACTTGCCTCAAACGGAGAAGTATACACCCATGGCAAAGGGTCTGGACATGATGTCTCGCTATATCAACACAATCGGATATGACGATAGGTGGATCCGCAAGATCCTCGACGTTTTGGACAAGAAGGGTATCGCCAACGAGACGCTAGTCATCTTCCAAGGCGATCATGGTACATCACTCCCAGAAAACGACTATGCCTCACCATATTACAACCCGAATATCGGCGTCGACCACGTCCCCCTGATTCTCTCCCACCCTCAACTACCGCCCTTCAACGTCGACGAAGCAGTGCACTCAACTCAAATCCTGCCCACCATCCTCGACATGCTCCTCGAAACCGGCTCCCTCAGCAATACTTCTCACACCGCTGCCACAGACCTAATTCACAACTACGAAGGCCAATCCCTCCTGCGCCCCCTCAACAAGTTCAACAAAGCCTCCGGCCAAGGCCAATGGCAATTCACCGTCACCAATCCGGGCCGCGCTATGCTCACGGTTCGCGACGCGCGATACCCCGAGCGACACCTTGTAGTACCTGTGATAGAAAACGTGGACTGGAGATTGAGTGATTTGACGAAGGATCCGCATGAGCATGATACGGTGCAAGCGTTGGATTTTGAGTCGTTTTTGTTCGCTGTGAAGGATAAGTTTGGAGAGGATGTTGCGGAGTGGGCCGAGGAGGGAGCTTTTGTTACGAGATGGTTTGTCAAGGAGAATAGCAGGCGTTGGCGGTTTGATCTTTGAATGGGTGTTATGACATGAAAAATGCGATGATATAGATATTTTAATAACAAGCGATGATTCTTCTTACTCAAAAACAGTGCAATTAAATTGCAGTCTTACAAATTGGATAAAATGTTTGCATCGCTCTCCTTCCATGGATGAATGGTCTCAATCGACTCTATCAACTTGCGATGCTCCGAGGACCGCGGGGTGATCTCAGTGACAAATGGTTTCGGATGACTGACGACGCCAGATGTGAACTCAGCCTTGGGAGGCTCAGTCCCAGCCTTTACTTCGATAGTGAAGACAGCAAGTGTTTGCGCCATGTTCAAGAACAGCGTCTTATCCGACATGAGCTGCGCCGGACAAATTCTGCGACCAAAACCAAACACAAATCGACCCGGATCTGTCTCGGGCTCAGATCCAAGAAAACGTTCCGGTTTAAACGCCATCGGGTCGTGATAGAGTGATGGGTCATGACAGATTTGCCTTATGACGTCAGTCTTTGTTTAAGTATGGACAAGGAATGAGGGACTCACCAGATGTTGGGAAGTATCATTGCGCCCTTCGGAATAAGATACCCATTGACTATGTCGTCTTGAGAAGTTGTGTGAGGAAGACACATAGGCCCAACCGGATGCCATCGCAGAACTTCTTTGACGATGGCATTAATATATGGCAAGTTTGCCCGGTCCAATAAAGTCGGTAGACGGTTGCTTCCGATGACTTGATCAATCTCGTGCTGAGCTTTCTGCTGAGCGTCAGGGAATAATGTCATTGCCAGGAAGAAAGTAGTGATAGCAGATACAGTCTAAAGGGTTAGCTAAGTCTCTTAGAGGTGGATGTACATACCGTATCGGCACCTGCGGTGTACAGCGAGGCTGCCAGCCATTTATTCTCAGATGATTCCTCGGCAGTTAAGTTTTTAGTTTGCATCAATTGAGAGAGAAAAGACGTGTTGTCATTGCCACTGGCCATTTGATGTTCAACAAACGCGGCAGGGTCTTCCACTGAACTCTCTAGGTTGGATCTCCACTCTTTCGCGATAGTCTTGAAACCTGCTCCAGGACACCAGTCGGGAATGTACTGCACTAGATCTTGGTCAAAGTGTGTGCAGAAGGATGCAGCTACTCTCACTTACGCATGGGAATAAGGTCTACCATAAAAGCCCCAGGCTTAGCAGCAATGCCAAACTCATCAACGACTTTGCGCACCATGTTGATAAGTGGGTCTGACTTGAACCGCTCAGCCGTGTAGCCATATACAACTTTCAAGATGACTGAGCCGGCCTGTCTAAGTCAAACGTCAGAATTGATATGAATGAAGTGAAAAAAGGAAATATGTCTTATATGTATCATTTTCATCGATCTCACAATAGATGACAGGGATAAAATCAAACCCGGGACGTAGGAGTCATGACATACTTCTGGATATGCTCGACAAGGTTGCCCGGATCCCGAAGGAGATTCATCAGGAAGTGTCCAGATTCTGCTTCCTGAACTCTATCGTTTGATTTGACACTAGCTTCGGATTTTAAGCAAAGGTTGGCCTTCTTCCGGTGACGTCGAAGCTGTTCGTTGTAGGGTAAGAAGCTTAGCGTCTTGTCCCATCCAACCCTGCCATTCATCAGTCATTGGTCGTGGATGCAGTAGATGCCACGCACATTTCTCCAGCGAAAGTTATATTTGATCTACTGGAATGTTTGGCCGAGCGATCATTCAGGATAGTCTGTGCCAGCTTCGCATCGTTGATGATGACGAGGGTTTGACCGAAAACGGTGACAGAGCTGATATTTCCTGGAGCGCCTAATGAGTATATGTATACTGTGATAGAGAAGATACATACCGTAGAGATATTTATGCTTTGCCCAGTGGAATGCCTCGAGTTCATCGGTCTTTGGAAGATCGAGTACGTTCCCGATCAAAGGTAGACCGCGTGGCCCGGGGGGCAGCGGAGTTCTTTTGCGGAAGGCTTTGGCAGCACATATGTACATGAGAATAGCGGTCGCGCTGTAAATTAGAAAAGATGTGAATGATTCCATGATCAAATAACGTTAGGAGCTGGTGGTGAGAACAGCAATAGGGTTGGGAACAAACTGCACTGTGAAAAATTGCCAGTTCCCTTCCGCTTCTTATGTGTGTCTCGTCGCTAGGACCTACAAGACCCAGACTCATGTATCTCAACGATTTGAGCTTATACGAAAATGACAACCAGCTTGCGCCTGTAACATTTCGATGAAAACTAATCATCATGCATTACGGCTGTGAAATTCTTGTTGAGCTGACTATCAGCTGCACACTAAAACAAAGGTGCATGAGAACAATGGGAGTGGCATTGTGAACAATGTGAACTACCAACAGCTTGTGTTAAAATTATGGTCCAAAAGTCTGTGGACGCTACCCCGCCAACCGGTAATCCACCTAATAAAATCTGGACAACCCCCCATCTTCAACTTATCAAAAATATAGATTCAACATGTCGGAAAGTAATGGGATCTTAAGCATTTTATGCGCAAAGCGCCAAAGAAACCATGAATTTACTAAGATGGTTAAAGCTCTAATTGTGCAAGCTGTAGAGACAGGAAGGTCATACCGGGATGTCGCAAAGGAGGCGAGATGTTCACCCCAAGCTGTCTGCAATATTGTTCAACGCTGGAAATCGCAACGAACTCTAGATAAAAAACCTCGATCCGGGCGTCCAAAGAAACTCACG